>JAQZBX010059042.1:0-17595 GCA_029593785.1 Cabassous unicinctus | reverse complement strand
ATATATAAAGTTAATATACCTGTATTTTCTTCTTGTATATGGGTTTGTGAGATATGGTTCTAACTTTCCCAAATGGTAGCCAGTTTCTCCAAAACCAGTATTAAGTAAACCACAGTTTTTTTTAACTGTATTGAACTGCTATCTCTGTCATATATTAATTTACCTTGGATCTAATTATAGGCACCATACTGCTTTTGTCTGTACATTTCTTTTTTCCCCCAAAGATTTAGTTTATTTATTTATTTATCTGCCCCCCCATCCCCGTTGTTTGTGCTTGCTGTCTGCTCTCTGTGTCTGTTTTTTTGTGTAGGGAGTGGAGGTGGCTCAAGTGATTGAGCACCTCTCTCCCACATGGGAGGTCCCAGGTTCGGTTCCCAGTGCCTCCTAAAGAGAAGATGAGCAGACACAGAGAACACACAGCAAATGGACACAGCAGACAGTGAGAGCAAACAATGGGGGCAGGAGGGGACAAATAAATTTAAAAAAAAAAAATTGCTGGTCTACTGATAATGATTATGATGATAAAGATTACAGGAGCTTTATTGAAAGTTTTACCATCTGGTAAGACAAGTTGCCCACAGTGTTTTTTGTTTTGGTTTGGTTTATTGTCCTTAGCTATTTTTAGACAGTTATAGTTTTACATGAACTTTTAAGTTATCTATCTAGTTCCAATAAAATCTCTTTCAGATTCTGATCGTAATTGCATTTACATCTATATTTATTTTTAGAAGAATTGACCTCTTTATATGAATTCTTGTAGCATCATTTTTATCACAATCATACTTGTACTTCTAAAGTCCTTTAGTGAGGAAAAGGCAAACTTTAGAGCTTTGTAGACCAAAAGCAAAATTGGGTCCTGTTGCCATTATCTCTTATGTTGAGTTGCATGATTTAGTTAAGAGGGTTCATCCTGGTGGGGAGGAAGAATGATAAGAAATATGGACCTATGCTCTTTCTCTGCTTCTTATTTTGGCCCGCTCCAGACCTTGATCAGCCTCAAGGCCTTGAGAGGTCATTGCATACTAGCCTGGGAAGCCCTGGGAAGTATCCAGGATTATTATAAAGAGGGACACCATTTTTACCCATTCCGGGTGAATGATAACTGATAAAGGATTCCTGTGAAGATGTGTCAAGTTCAAACATTTTAAATTTAATTTTATTTATTTTAGGAGGTACCGGGAATTGAACCTGGGACCTCGTACATGGGAAGCAGGCGCTCAACCACCAAGCTACACATGCTCCCAAGTTCAAACATTTTAAAGACTTGTAAAAAAACACTGTACTGCGACACTCCCATTTTCTAAACTTTAATCTTTGTCATTTTGTCATATACAACAGTTGTAAGAGAAGCAGAATTTTTTTTTTTTAAGGAAAACAGGAAATGACCATTGAATAAAGAGTCTGCTGTTTTTCTCCCAAATCACACGGTTAGATAAATATCCCCCCATTGTCTTCAAAGAACATCAACCAGAGAATCCTTGAAATCTGAGGGTTAAGAGATGTAATTTCTATATAGTGGTTAGTCTAGAAACATGCAACCCCTAGAGTAGGGGTCATAAACCCAAAACATAAGGCAGATGTGTGAGAAATGCTTCATTTCCACAAATAAATATATTTTTTCCTATTTGCCTTGAAATATGTGGTTCTCTCCATTGGTAATACATTTTCTTACTTTTGCTGGAAACACAAGTACATTAACTATCCCATGTTTAATGCAAGAGTGATGATAAAGGGCAACTCTCGCTTGGCCTCAGTGCCATGTAGTGATGGGGGTGGTGGGAAGTGTGGTGAACTGAAATGTGCAGGCCTCATGTAAAGTAGATCGCTGCTTCTCCACCCTGGCTGACTACTGCCACAGAGACTGCAGGCCCATGTTTCTTGATCACCAACATTTTCAAGGGAAGCCGGGTAACCAGGCTTTTAGAGTAACATTTCCTGAGCTTGAAGTGTTGACATCTAGTTCAAAATTCTTCAAAATGCTGTGGGCTGAACAGGTCAAACAATTGGCCTTAAGCCAATGTAGGGCCTGAACTTATGAGAGTGGATGGGTGGCCAATGAAGACAGAGGGCTGATGAAGAGATGGTGGAAGTTGATTGAGAAGAATATGTAGCATTCTCAGCTCTGCAGAGGAAACTAAGTAGAGCTCAGGTCAAGTTCGATCAATAAATGGAGACCTTTTTTATTAATGTCAGCAATAATGTTTCACTTAGCAGCATAATATGAAACATCAATATTCAAAACACACAAAAAAATAAAAGGGAGATCAAAATAAAATAACAGTAGTGAAGGTGGAAACTTTTTACATGAGAAATGAAATCTGAGTTTGAGCAGGCCCATGCTTCTAGACATAATTTAACTGAAGGACAATGGTGACTGGCCTATAAGGACCACTGAGACCTGCAAGATTGGCTAGAATGAATGAGAATGCTGACGAATAAGATCAAGACTGAGGTTTTGGCTTCACATACCTATAAACAAGAAGGAATTATAATTAAACAAGCACTGACCTACATTTCTGTAATAAATATGGCATAATTTTATGTGTTCCATATATTAAAATTACTCATTTGTGTAATAAACATGTTGAGTAATCCTGAAAACAGTTCATCCGTCATATTGTTTGGTTCTTCTCATTTAATTCCTTTGTATGTGCCCTCAAGAAGTTCACTTAGTATTGAAGTAGAAAAAGACAAACATTCACAATAGGGAGCCATAATCGATAGCTCCAGGCTCCAGACTAAAAACTGGTTTAGGACCAGAGGTTGTCCTCTGATCTTTGTCTCCGAGGTCAGAGAGAGGAGTAAGGTGGTTTGAGACACTAAACCCATCCAGTCTCATTCCTGGTCTCACCACTGCACAGACGCTGCTTCCAGCAAGGTCACATGCCTCCCGCCTGGGGAAGTCCACTGCGTGCCTCTCAGGCTTCTCCCCCCTTGACCTTTCAGCAGCAGCATCTGTCACCGCTGACTACTTCCTCCTTCCATCATGCGCCTGTGGCATCATGCTCTGCTGTCTTCTCTCTTATCTCTGGGGCTGCCGTCCCTTTCTCCTTTGCTCCTTCTTCCTCATCCACTGCGCATGTGGGTGTTAGAGTTGCTTGAGCCTCTTCCTAGGCCCTCTTGCCTTCTCAGTCTCTCTTCCTGGGCAATCTCATCTATCCATGGCTTCAGTTCCACACATGCAGACTCCCTGGCTTTTCTCTTCAGCTCAAATTCCAGTTGACTTGACGGCTCCAATTTGGTATCTCAGACTAAACATTCCAAAAACAATAGTTTCTACCACCAAAACCTGTTCCTCCTTTCAGTGATGACACTACCATCCATCTGATTGTAAAAACCTTTGTGTCATTCTTGACACCTCCCATTCCCACATACCTCACATCCAGTCCATCACCACATCCTGACTATGCTAATAACAAACTATATCTCAAAAGGGTGCCTTTCCCTCCATCTCCCTTGCCACCGCCCTGGTCCAAGCCACCATCGTCTTTCATCTATCCACAGGCCTTTGTTGCTCTCCTCTCATCCATTTTTGTCTATTCCAAACCAGTCAGACCCTGTAGCCAGAGTGAGCTTCCAAAATCCCAAGTCATATGGTATCACATCTTGCTAAAAAATACTCCAGTGGCTTCCCATTGCTCTTGGGATGAAATCTATCATCTTAGCATGACCCACAGGGAGCCTGCAGGCCTTACCTTCTGACTGTCACTGACCTCAGTTCCACATGCTCAACCCTAAGGCCACACTGTCTTTCAAGTCTTTAAATATCTTGTTGTAGGTTGAATTGCAAACCTCCAAAAGATATGTTGATGTCCTAACCCCAGTACCTGTAAATATGACCTTATTTGGAAACAGGGTCTTTGTAGATGTGATTAGTTAAGATGAGGTCATACTGGAGTAGGGTGGGCTCTAAATCCAATGACTGGTGTACTTGCCTGAAGACACGTAGACACAGAGACACACTCACAAGGAAAAAGATCATGTGACAACAGAGGTAGAGATCAGAGTGATGCAGCTACAAGCCAAGGAATGTCAAGGATTGCTGGTGTGACGGTTTGAGGCTATATGTACCCCAGAAAAGTATATATTTAAAAGTATATTTTTAATCCATTCCTGTGGATGTGGACCCATTGTAAGTAGGATCTTTTAGTGAATAGGACCTTAAGTTAAGATGTGACCCATGTCATTCAGGGTGGGTCTTAACTTCTTATTGGAGACCTTTATAAGACAATGAAATTCAGACAAAGAGAGAGAAAGCCATGGAAGCAAGAAGCTGAAAGCAATGAAACCTGGAAGAGGAGAGAGAGACCAGCAGAAACCACTATGTGCCTTGCCATGTGTCAGAGGAGTCCAGGACCGCCGGCAGCCAGTCTTCAGGAAGAAAGCATCATCTTGGTGATGCCTAGATTTGGACATTTTCACAGTTTCAAAACTGTAAGCTCGAAAGCTAGTAAATTCCCATAGTTAAGGCATTTTATGGTATCTGCTTTTGGCAGCAAAGCAAAGTAGAACAGCCGGCAACCACCAAAAGCTAGAAAGAGATGAGAAAGGATTTTTCCTTAGAACCTCCTGAGGGAGCTTAGCCTGCAGAAACTGTGAGAAAATAAATTCCTGTTGTTTTAAGCCATCCTGTTTGTGGTAATTAGTTGCAGAAGCCACAGGAAATTAAGACATGGCCTAAGTTCCTTCCTGCCTGGGGCCTTGGCATTAGGCATTCCCTCTGCCTGGAAAGCTGCCATCCCTCCACCATCCCTGGTCTGGTCAGGTCCTGACTTACTCAACTGAAGATCACTTCCTGGGCGACAGTCTCTCTGAGGCAGGTTTCTCTTGTATATGGAGGATCTCATGGCACATCTTTGTTTAATGCCTGAGTCCTCTGTCTCATTCACCAATGTGTCTCTAGTTCCTGGAACAGTGCCTGCTGCAGAGTAGGTGTTCTATATCTATCTATCTATCTATCTATCTATCTATCTATCTATCTATCTATCTATTTATCTATCCATCCATCCATCCGTCCATCCATCCGTCCATCCATCCATGTCTATCATCTATCTATGTATCTATGTATCTATGTATCTATCTATCTATCTATCTATTTTCTAAGCATTTGAGTGTAGTTTGTATACATCACACTCCTTGAACACTTACTATTTCCATATATATTTCCTAAGAACAAGGATATTCACTTATGTAACTATCTTAAGTACAGTTATCAATTTCAAGAAATTTAACATTGATATAAAGCTTACATTCTATATTATAGTTTTTTCAAATGTCCCAATAATATCCTTTTGGTCCTCTTATCCTCCATTATTAGATCTAGTCCAGGATCATTAATTGTCATTGTCTCTTAAGTTCTCTCTTTTTCTTTAAATTGTGGAAACGTAATATACAATATTAAATTTCACATCTCAGTCACACCCATACAGTTTGGTGAATCACATTCACAATGTTGTGTTACCCTTACCACCTTTCATTATCAGAACTTTTCCATAACCCCACACCAAAAATCTGCACCCATTATGCAATAATGCCCTAATTGTCCCTCCCCCATCCGTGGTAACCTGTAATCTGCTTTCTTTCCCTGTAAATTTGCATATTCTAGTTATTTCATGTAAGTGGAGTCATACATGAATTTGATGATTAGCTTTTCCATTTCTGTGAAGAAGGCTGTGAAATTTTAATTGGGATTGTGTTAAATATGTGCATTGCTTTGGGCGGTATTGACATCTTAATGATATTTACTCTTTCAGTTTATTAGCATGGAATAAGTCTTCCATAATTTCTTTCAGTAATCTTGTCGAATTTATATCCTTTATATCTTTGGTTAAAATTTTTACTGGATATTTTATCCTGTTAGTTGCAGTTGTGAAAGGAATTGTTTTCTTGATTTTCTTTTTAGATTGTTCCTTGCTGGTGTATAAAAACACCACTGATATTTGCATGTTGTTCCTGTAGCCAACCACTTTGCTGAATTCATTTATTAACTATATTAGCTTTCTTGTGGGTTCTCTGAGATTTTCTCTATATAAGATCATGTCATTGGAAAATAGGGATAGTTTTAACGTCTTTTTCAAGTTGGATGCCTTTTATTTATTTTTCCTGCCTAATTGCTCTGGCTAGCATTCCAGTACAATGTCGAATAGCAATGGTGATAGCAGGCATCCTTGTCTTGTTCTGATATTAGAGGGCAGGTTTTCACTGTTGGTTATAATTCCGTAGATATTTGCTGAATCAATGAATGAAGCCAGGATAGGGACTGGCTTTATAAGGGTGTTATGCCAGACCAGATATTTGCTGCTCTAGAGTATTTTCAGATCAAGAATCTGAACAACTGAGAGAGAATTAAACATTTATTTTAAAATATTTATAATTTAATATTTTTAACTGCTAGTTAAGATTTAGTCATAGTGATCTATTTTTCTAAATTTAAATTACCCTGGAAAAAAGGTTGACAAATAAATGATGTATTTTCAATGTTATGAACTCTATCCCATGGAGGCAGATAGGAGAGATGGCAGTTTAAATGTTTGTATGTTTGTGATAACTCCCTATGTTGCTGTAGGTGTTGTAAGCCATCCTTGCATGAAGCAATTTGACAATATACATCACAAACCTTAAATGTTTATTTCCTCCTTGAAGCTGGCCATGGTGTGGTAACAAGTATGCTCATACTTACTGCAGACGGGTAAATATTTAGAATCCTTTTGGAAATAATTTAACCATGTCAATTTAGAGCTGTAAAGTCCTGTTTCTGGGGTTCTAGAAAGTGCCCAGCTAATTTTGGTTCATCCTTAGGTCTTACCTAATCGCCACTTCCTCAAGAATATCTTCCTTGGACCACCCCCTCCCTCAAACCAGGATCAGTTCCTCCTGCATTTTCTCATGCATCCTTTAACTTGCTTTTTGTAACATTTATCATATCTGTAATTACTTGCTCAACATCGTCTTCCTCCTAAATTCTAAGCTCCGTGAGGGTAGGGGTAGTGTTTGCTTTATTTGTCTTTATATCTTTAGGGCTAGCCCAGTGCCTTGTGCATATTAAGATAAATAAATAATTGTTGAATAAAATGAATAAAGAAAATCATCTTAAATAAAAATAGACTTAACACAAAGATTGCAATACCAACAGTTAACTGTTATGGAGAACTTGATATGTGCTTGACACTGTTGTACATGCTTTTTTTATATATAAAATTTTATTGAAGCATATCATATATACATGCACATACATAAACAGTAAGCATATAGTAAAAGTTGTGAACTTACAAAACAAACATGCATATCATCTTACAGGGCTCCCATACATCACCCACCACCAAAACCTTGCATCGTTGTGAAACATTTGTTACAAACTATAGCCCATATCTTACATTTGGTGTATTTTCCCCCCAACCCACCAGATTATTAACACCCTGTATTAGTATTATATATTTGTTATTGTTCATGAGAGGATATTCTCATATTTGTTCTATTAACCACAGTCCTTTTTCCACCACTGGATTCCCTGTGATACACAATCCTATAGGTACATGCTTTTTGTGTAATTTTCACAGCAGCCCTTGAGCTTCCTGTTCTTACTGATGGAAAACTGAGGCCTAGAGAAGTTAACTGTAAGTCATTTATCAAAACCTTATTTACAATAGCTAAAAATTGGAAATAACCTAAATGTAATTTGAATAGAATGTCATGCAGTTATTAGAATCTAGGTTTTTGAAAGATATACAATATACACAATATGTACTAGTCAGTCTATCCACCCAGTCTGATGGATTCTGCATTGGCCTCAGTGATACCCCCTGTTTGGGATCCGATGCTGTAGCTCTTTTAGTTTGTACCAGCTTGTCAGGCTTGAGCAGGGGAGGCTGGACAGAGAAAGTGACATCTGGAAGGATGGGGTGTGTTTCAGACAGGGAACGTGGTGAACAAGTTTGAAACGAGAGGGCACATGAGCCTTCAAGGAAGTGAAAGAAATTCAGTGTGTCTGGGAGGAAGTTATAAGAGATGAGGCTGGAGAGGCAAGAAGAGGCCAAACCAAGAGGATCTTTTTGTTTTATGGGGCAGCAGTGCCCCGTGGTGATCACTGCAGATTTGGGCACAGCAAATTGGAGGCGCCAGACTTGGCATCCAGTGAACGTGGCGGGATTTCTTTCAATAGAATTGATACATTTGTGCTTTTGTCAGAAAAACTTGGCTAGAGAGGTAAGTGAGGAGTAGATATAGAACATGGAATCTGAAAAAATTCTAAGACTCAAGATCTTGGCCTCAATATTACATCCTTGCAAATAGTGTGAAAATGAAAGTAAAGCCTAAGGGCAGTGATTTCTCAAAGCCTGAAACAAAACCTCTGCTTTCCACCAATTCTGTCATAAAGCTGCTATTTAGCTATTTCACTTTGGTTGTTTGCTTTATGTTTGAGACTTCCCAGCCAATAAAATACATTGGTTGAAGACAGTAGTTAGTAGTTCTACTCCTATGTGTTGAAAATATTAGCTCCGGCTAGAAGTTTTCGGGCATGGTAACAGTGAGGTTTTATAGTGTGGCATACCCTCCCTTGTGAGGCCCAAATGTGACTGATGGACTTTAGAAGATCTCAGGTGTTTTATTCTTGTTTCATGGAATATAATGTCTGAAGCAGGAATTTTGCATCTCAAAGATACAAAGGGATTTTACAAGAAAATGAGAAAACATCTCTAGCATCTCTCTTTCTGGCTGCCTCTTTTCTAATGACATCTGTGCTCCAGGATGCAGTCCATGAACTTCAATTTTTCTCCTTCCACCTTATATCACTTACAGAGTGCCTACTTGCCTGTGATTAATCCCTCTGGTTACACAGTAGAATCACTTGGGGAGTTTCGGAAAAAACAAACGAACAAATGTCTGTCCCTGCCTGAGAACAATGCAGGATCTCTGGGAATGGGGCCTGGGCATCTGTATTTTTCAAAAGCGCCCCTTGTGATTCTAATACAGAGTTTGTTACGAAGCAATAGGTAACTGATACCTATTGCTTCATAACAAAACTCCCCCAAACTTAGTCGCTTAAAACAACAATGAATTATTTCTCATAAATCCATGGGTTGGCTGGGCTCACTCATGCAGCCTAGTTCAGCTGGCGAGTTGGTTGGGGGCTAGGCTCACCCTGTCTCTCCACATGGTCTTTCATCCCGAGCTTCTGAAGAATGTCTCCAGGCAGTGGTCTGAGAGAGCAAAAGTGAAAGTTGCAAACTTCTTAAGGCCTAATATTGGAAGTCAAGCAGCATTACTGCTGCCTCATTCTATTGGTCAAATCAAGTCCTAAGACAAGCCCAGATTCAGGGGGTGGAGGAACAGGCTCTGCCATTTGATGGGAGGAGTCACAAAGTCACATTGCAAAGAAGAGAGTGAAGGAGTTTAACAGCCATCTTTGTAGGCAATCCACCATGAGAACCATGGCTCCATGGTCAACTTCCTTTCACTTCTCACTTGAGACTGTCCATTGACTTACATCCCTTCTGTGTTCCTTAAAAAGAAACTTGGGAAGACTCAGTTTCCTTCCTCTCCCTCATTCACATTCCTCATTCCTTTCAAAGAGAGCTCTTGGGGTACCACAGCACCTTTTGCCCTAAGGGGTAACCTCTGGTGAGATGAGAGTTCATGTGCTCTGTACTGCTCAGATCTGGCAGTCTCTATTTTTCCACATGGAAAAATTATTTCCACTTGTCAAGTAATATTTTCATCTGAACTAGTTTCTATGAATTAAAATACTACTCTTTCACTAAAATTTTCAACATGAGAAGACATAATGTTGTTTCTTGATGGAAAAAAGTCAATATTGGAAAGCAAAACTTGATTGTAAAATTCTTACAGAAAATTGAATTTGAAAATTAAATTACAGAAAATTTGATAGTGGCATTATCAAAGAATGTCTGGAAAAAGAGGAGCAATGGACCAACTGTTAAAATTCTACAACAACAAAAGACATGTTAATGGTGATCAATTAGATTGGTGGAACAAGAATGGATACCACAGAAAAGGAACCCAGGATTGATGTATTTTCCTGTGAATTTTTTCCTCTCAAAGCACAAGTTTCTTACTTCCTTTGTAGAAAAAAAAAACCAGCACCTGGTTATAGTGTTTCTGACACCATCATATAAAGAAGGGGCCAAGAAGCTATGTACAAGATTCATGACTGTCAAAGCCAACATATATTAATCTGCACCCCTTTTCTCTTGACACATATTTTTGAGCACATCAGATTGGAGACCCTTCCTCATTTTCCCATTTAAAAATATTTTGTCAGCCTATGATTTACGCATTCACTCAAAAATAATTATGGAATGTCTGTTGTATACAAGGCTCTGTGCTGCAGATACAGCTACATAATTTTTAGTAAATAAGAGAGCCCATACCTTGACATCATGGTTCTTACATTCTATTGAAGGTGAGAGACATTAATTAACTGAACAATAATTACTAAGTAAGAATTGTGATAAATTCTCTAAAGGGGAATTGCTATTAGAGTATTAACAGGGATACCAAACCAGTCTGGGGAGATCAGAGGAGATTCCTTAGGAAGGGGCATTTGACCTGAGTCTTCAGGGGTGAAGGGTATTAACTAAAAATAAACCCTTTCTCTTTCATTCTCTTTTCTTTTCTAGACTTCTCATATCTCTCTTTTCCTTTACCAACCATCAGTTTATAATCATTTTTCACTTACAAGCTATGAACAAATAACTTGTAAAGAGAGGAAAGGTGGTATTGCTCATAGCCTCCTCCAATCTGGACAAATAGTCTTCTTTTTATTGGATCAAAATGAGAGAAAGCTGTTTTTCATAACTCGAACTTAGCACTTTGCTTTTTGTGTTTTCAGCAACTCAAGCATCCCAACCTGGTCAACCTCCTTGAAGTCTTCAGGAGGAAACGGAAGCTTCACTTGGTGTTTGAGTACTGTGACCACACAGTTCTCCATGAGTTGGACAGATACCAAAAGGGGTGAGTGATCAGTCCCTTAATTTCTGCAGGAGGAAATTTAAAGCTAAAACAAATCAAAACCCAAAAAACCCACCAGTATTTGTAAGGAAAAATTAGCAATAACCTTCTTTAAGATTAGACAAGGACATTCGGTGTTTGTACAACATGCTCTGCAGCTGGGGTAGACAGCCGACAAATTACCAAACATGTCGGGAAAGAGATCATAAATAATAATTTTCATGAAGGAAACAGCAGCAGCATTATTAGGTTAAACTTGATTTCTTTAGTGCATTATCTCTGCATAGAGGTTATCTCAGTCTCTAAGAACAAAAAGGAGGGATATTAGTTACTCCATGCCTGACTAGGAAACCATAAAGATTTGGAGATTGAAAGAACGAGTCCAAAGGCAATAGCTAATGGAAAGTTTAAGGCTAAAGCAAAGGTGATATTTCATCCGAAGCAACCTGGGTATACAGTCTGCTGTTTTAATCAGGACTTCTTTGGTTGTGAGTGACAAAAACCTAACAGAAGCAAGTATAGGTGAAAAAGGAAGCTGATGGTGGTTGTAACTGGGAAGGATGGGGTGACTCTGGGAGCTCAATTGATCTTATCATGTGTCTCTTTAGCATACGAAACACTTTCATGTGCTTTGAAAAAAGGCTTGGTGAGCAGAAAAAGCCTTTGTCTGAAGAAAAAGGAATTCTTTTCGCTGGTTGAGGGCAGCATAAGCAGAGTGCGGGCTGTATTTTCACTCCCACCCATTTCTCAGTGGGCACCTTTGGGCAAAGCATCATAGGTGGTAGCTGTGCTCTCTCTCTCTCAAATCTTCTTCATCAAGGTGTGTTGACTTCATTCTGTCTTGCAGATGTCTCCCCCATACAGTAGGATTTGGAGGGTGTGTGTGTGCCATGGGATGGAAGGAGTTAGGAAGGGAAAAATATGAAAAATAAACCTTGGTCACAGGCTTATATCAACCAGTGTAGCAATTCTAGAGGAGAAGAAATTCTAGAAGAATATAGCATCTACATATAAAGTCCAAGAGAAGACTCTGATTGACTCAGCTCAGGTGACATGGCTATCTCTGGGGCCAATCCCTGTGACCAGAGGGAGAAGGGAGAATGATTAGCAGATCCTAAGTATGCTCATCCCTGAGGCTGGAGTGGCAACCTTTCTAGAACGACACAGACTATGAAAGAGGGGTTCCCAAAGGAAGGGGATGCAGGTGCTATCACAGGAAGAAAGGGAAGTGGGGCCCCATTACATCTGTACCTTTCAGCGTAAGTAACCTGTATTAAATTCACCCATATCAAGGGAAATGCAGTTTTCTTCATCTCAGGTGGCTCCCACTTCTCTTCAGCTTTGCATTTTATGTCTTTATTTTAAAAGTCCTGGAAATTTGTATCAGTATCTCATATAGGTCTACAGGGCAGTGTACACAACTTCCAGCACAACACTAAACAACTTAGTTTGAATCTGTCTATTTAGAGCCTCACTTTTTCTTTCTACTATAAATGAGCACAAGAACCGTGAATACCCAGCTTTGTATTCTGGAAATGTTTATTGAGTTCTTAAAGTACTGCCTCTGTATCCACCAAGTCCACCGAGACATCTTCCTTCAGGAGGGTGGAGCCACCCCTCCTGGGTTCCCTCTCAGCTTCTTGTAGTGACATTTCATCTGAGGATCCATCAGGGACACTTCTGGATTCAGTGAATTAATTAATGAAAGATAGATGATAGATGAAATAATTCACATTAGGTATGGAACTGTGATTCTATTGAAAGGCAAGAACTTAATTAACTTACTACCAAAGTAAATTTTTCTGCTTTAATGATGATGTATGTAAAGAAGCTGTGTGGTTTGCCTAGTTTTGTGTTCTATGCATATTCATGTGAAAGGCACTGGAGGTTTGTATCAGTATCTCATGTAAGTTTACAGGAAATTTTTGATGGATTAAATTCCATTTTAACCTGAGCTATAATTTTGAGTGCTAGACCCTTAATTACCAGAATCTGAAGAGCTGGAGTTTGTGATTCTCCTAAGTTAAAGGACTGAGTCGATGGTCATAGGTTATGGTTATCATATTCAGAAAATATTTATCAAGGCTGATGTGGCTTTTTTTTCTCCATCTGGTAAACATATATACTGAACAGAAGGCAAAGCAAAACCAGAGGAAGAAATAGGATGACAGGCTGGTACCCATCTTGATAGATATCTCTGCTGTTTTGTCCTTTACTAGTGCAATCGCAATTCCTTAGACATGAGGCTGTCCTAGGCTAGGAGGACACAGCACCATAAAGATATGATTGCTTTGGAAATGGTCTCTTTAAAATAAAGACTTTTCAGGAGAAATACATTGGATTGCTACTGTTTTGCAATGTTTGGACTTTGAGACATCAGACATGAAGGACCACACTTAACCTTTAAATATTTGATTAAAATCCAATCCCCCAGCCATTTAGGGATCTCTGCCCCATGCCCTTCCACCATTCCTCTATAAAAGTGATAGAAGGAAAGGAGGATGAGAGATGAACCTCTTTGGGATGACCTGAAAGAGGAGGAAAGTCAGTGTACCAAGAATCACCTGACACCCTCATGGTGCTCTGGCCACATCTGCCAGGACGTCTCTTGCCTGGAAAGAGGGAAATGGGGACCTGGGAGACGTAGTTTCATAGGATCACACAATAGGCGAGCTTCAGCAGGATAGAGAAAACACTTTCCAAATTGGTGGTTGAAAGCTTCCACCATGGACAGCCACTTTGGTGTTTGAATTGTCCCTCATCTCATTTCTCTGACTTAGAAAGCCATGTGGGACGTCTGCCTCAACAGAGTTGCAACTGTGACTGCCCAGAAAGATAGTATTAGGGTCACACTGCCTAGAGAATCTCAGAGAATATTCCTGCTAATAGGGGTTAGCAGCAATTCTCAGAAAGCTGAATAGATGAAGTTATCAAGGAAAGAAGAGCTGTTGGAGTAATAGGGCATTAATGGGTGGTGATCAGAAAGTTGCTTGAATGTCAGTAATTGTCCCTGACTTATGCATTTCTTTCACATTACATGTTTCTCCTATCTCCCTGAGTCCTAGTTTTCCTTCACTTTTCCAAGTTAAAAATGTCCCCTGTGCAAAACACCTAACCCTTCCCTTTCAGTTCATGCTTGGATATCTCCTGCATGATGAATTAATCCAATAGGCATTCTTTTTTAATGTGCAGAGAGCTTTGTTAAGTAATTCAGAGATGAACAAAACACAAGTCTACATCGTCACAGAGTAAACAAAATAAGGCAAAAGGTGATACTTTGCAAAAAAAAAAAATCAAAGAAGTTCAGAGAAGGGAGTTATTCAAAGTGGGATGATCAAAGAAGCCTTCCTAGAGGAAGTGGCCTTTAAGAGTTGAAAGGTTGAGAAGACTTAGAGAAGCTGAGCTGAGGAGAGGATATCCTATTTTTTCCTTCTTTTACTCTGTTCTGGGGAGCCCCACCTTGGGGACAATATGAAGAGTGCACTGGGGAGGGGCCTTTTAGATCAGAGCCGTGGAATAGTACCCCATCTCAGCTCACATTCTCACTACAGTGGCTGGAGGCTGAGGCCCTTGTAACAACTCTTTCAAACCTTGGCCAATGGCTTGCTCTGCCAAGTGGTGGTGGTTATACATGATCCACCATTACCTCCAGGCAAATGGGATTAAAGTGTCTCATGGTTTGTTAGTGACCACAGCATAGGCTTTTCATGTTCCAGAATGTTAATGTACAAAGCCAGAGAGAACAAAGAGGACAGACACCTCTATTCAGAAAGTCATTGATACAGTGTTCAAGGGTGAAAACATTTAGTGTCCTATTTGTTCTTTTGACAGCTTGCAAGTGATACTTCAATTAAATTTATTAGTATAATTTACTCATGGTTATGTGGTGCTATGGAGATGTTGAATGGAGTTTGATTAATCATGTTAAGTGACTTGAGGAACACTGATTAGTGGGGATCAAAAGCATTCAGGAGTTAGTTCTTTTGGGGCATCTAGTTTGGGCAGAAGAGTAACAGACCAAGGGGTGATTAGGGTTTTGAAAGCAATTTGTTTTTTTTTTTGTTTTGTTTTGTTTTTATTAGATCAGTAATTTATTAAGGTAGGGAAGGAAGAGAAATGGGAGAAAATAACAGATCATGGGTCTCAGAGAGAGGAAGGGGCTGAAGAGTGATAAAAAGGGCCAATTTACAGACTACAATTGCCCATTATAGATTACAAATGCCCAGATTTTACTTGCATGTCGATCCATGCGGGGTGGGCCCACAGCAAGAGCAGGGCGCAGAAAGCAAGAACAGGGGTCAAAAGGCAAGACAGAGCAGTTTTGTTTTTTTTGTTTTTTTTTTAACTCCACTGGCTAAAATGTGTTGTAGATGTTCCAGGATATAGAAAATGCTTTAATATGTAGGTGGATTAGAGAAGGGAGTGACCAGGAGATAAGTGTGTGGTTAATTACAAGCAACCTCATTTCCAAATGATAAAATGCCATGATTTTTTTTAATGTAAGATTTATTTAAGGAACACTAATAAATGAGCAAGTTTAAAAAATAAAATTTATTCTCAGCCATATCAGATCCATTTATTTTGAAGCTTTAGAATTTGTTTGTTTTTTTATTTTATTTTATTTTATTTATTTATTTATTTTTTAAAGATTTATTTATTTACTTTATCCATTTTAAACCCCCCCTTCCCCGTTTTTGCTGTTTTGTGTCCATTTGCTGGGCAATTCTCTGTGTCTGTTTCCTGCCATCTCTTCTCATCCTCCTCCTCCAGTCTTCACCAGGATTTGATAATGGAGACTTCTGATGTAGGAGAGAGGTGTTCTGCCACCAGCGCCACCTCGGTTCCTGGTTTTTGGAGCATCTCGTCTTGTCTCTCCCCTGTTACGCCATCATCTTGCTGCCTGGCTCCTGGGGCCTGGCGGCTCACTGGCACACAGAGCCTGGCAGCCCATGCGCCTTCTGTATATATGTTTTTTATTTTATTTTATCGGGAGGTCCCGGGGATCGAACCCAGGTTATACTGAATAGTTGGCAATTCTCCAACCTACTTTAAATGCTATTTCAAATTTTTACTTGTCATAATTAAGGAGTAAATGATCTTAAACTGCATTAAGCAAAGATTTTGAAATACATAGATAAAATTTTTTTCATTAAAAATTTTTTGTTGAAGTATACCATTCATACATGAAAATACATAAACAATAAGTGTATAGTAAAAGTTGTGAACTTACAAAACAAACATGCATATCATCATTCAGGCCTCCTATATATCACCCTACCACCAATACTTTGCATTCTGTGAAACATTTGTTGCAAACATGAAAGAACTTTGTCAAAATACTACTACTAACTACAGCCAATATCTTACATTGGGTGTATTTTCCCCCAACCCACCCAATTATTAACATCCTATATTAGTATTATATACTTGTTATAGTTCATGGGAGAATGTTCTCATATTTGTTCTATTAACTACAGTCCATCTTCCACCACTGGGTTCCCTGGGTTATACTGTCCCATGCATTGTACAATCCATTCAAAATGTACACTCAGTGGCTCTCATTTTCGTCACAGAGTTGTCCTGTCATCACCTCAGTCAATTTTAGAAGGTTCTCATTACTCCAAAAGGAAAAATCCCATACCCTCCCTATAGTCCCTTAGAATTGATATAGTATCTTCTTCGCAATTGCTGCAAAAATATTTCAATATTACTGTTAACTACCATCCATAAGTTACATTAGTTGTAATTTCCTTGTATATCACCACATTTTTAACACTTTGTAAAAGAACATTCTTATATTTGTACTGTTAAACACAATCTTCACCCACCACCGAAAGCAGCATGTTATACAGTCCCTAGATTATTCTCTAGCTTTCTTTCAATTGACATTTACGTTCACAGACTACCCCTTTCAGCCACAATCGCATTTATAAATCAGCAGTGTTAGTTATACTGACTATAATGTGTTACCATCAACTCTGTTCATTTCCATACTGTTAGAATAAACTTTATTAAAAATTCTACATACATTAAGCATCAGCTCCCATTCTCAACCCACATTTCTATCTCCTAGTAACCTATACTCCAGTTTACCTCTGCGAGTTTACTTATCGTATTTAATTCACAATTTGTGAGACCATACAATATTTGTCTTTTTGTGTCTGGCTTATTTTCACTCAACATAATGTCTTCAAGTTTCATCCATGTTGTCATATGCATCCCAATTTCATTTCTTCTTACAGTTAAGTAGTATTCCATTGTGTATATACCACATTTGTTTATCCATTCATCGTTGATGGAACTTGGGCTGTTTCCATATTTTAGCAATTGTGAATAACACTGCTGTGACCACCAGTGTGCAAATGTCAGTCTGCATCCTTGCTTTCAGTTCTTCTGAATATATTCCTAGTAATGGGATTGCTGGATCATACAGCAGTTCTATATTCAGCTTCTTGAGGTACTGCCAAACTGTCTTCCACAGAGACTGCACCATTCTACATTCTGACCAACAGTGAAGGAGTGTTCCTATTTTTCCACATCCTCTCCAGCTCTTGTAATTTTCTGTGTGTTTTTTTTTTTAATAATGGCTATTCTATAAGGCTTAAATGGTATCTCATTGTAGTTTTT
>JAQZBX010059041.1:0-17609 GCA_029593785.1 Cabassous unicinctus | reverse complement strand
CCCTCCCCCCTCCCACACTCCCCTATTAATAACATCTTACATAAGTATAGTACATTCGTTACAATTGATGTACAAATATTGAAGCATTGCTACTAACCATGGTTGATGGTTTCCATTATGATTTACATGTTGCACTGTACACTTTTATAGGTTTTGACCTTGATATGACTTTGATGTATTTTTAATCTCATCCATTGTGTCTTTTATTCCCATAATCTCTGTTACTTTTTTTTTTTGCAGGCTTTCCAAATTGCTCTTTATGTTCATACAGTGTCTTCTTAATATCCTTTATTGCATTTGGAAAAAGACATTTTCCTTCAACTCATTCGATTGATTTAGGAGTTTTCTGTGATTACCATTGATTAGTTGCCTTAAATCCTCATCAAGATTTTTGGGTTTTTCCTTTGGCTGAACCATCTTTTCCTGTTTCTTAGGATGGCTTGTAATTTTATGCTGATGTCTAGGCATCTGAATATGTTGGTGAATTTACTCTGATGCTCTCTGTTGCCTAGTAGTTTTGTTTTACATATTTTCTTTGATTTGGGGTTCAATTTATTTTAAGTCTTTAAAATTGCCCAGTTTACATTACCAAAATATGGCCAGGGACTCACTAATCAGCTCATATCTGCTCAAAGGGGACTGGGACAAGAGGCTCCTAAAAGTGTGCCCTCCACCACACCCTCTCTCCTCCCAGGGAGGAAGACATCTGTTCCCCTTTCAATTGGCTGCAGTGATCCAAAGGTTTTATCCAGGCTATTCACCTTGAGGGGCGATGGGTTCCATTCCCAGCTACAGGGGTTAGCAACTCATGGTTTTCGTTTTGGCTTCTTTGTCTCTCTGTCCTTCACCTTCCTGGAGGATGTGCAGCACTCTCTGGCCTACAGATTCCCCAAGCAGCTCCCTTGGACAGCTTTTTGCCCTTCTTTCATTGTTTTTGTCAAAGAGTTGAGCCCTGCTTACCTAGTCCAGTGCCATCTCCCTGGAAGTCCCACTGCCTGCAGTCTCTTTAAATAGCAACTGAGACATATCCAGGTGTTTTCCTTTGCCCTGAAGTTCATGATTCCAATATTTAACTGAAAATATTATTAATGCACTAATTTTCTCCATAAGTATTTTCATATTTCACATGACCACAATTTTCCTTAGGCTGTAAGATACAATATTTATAAACTGGCCTGTAATGCCTACAATAACTAAAACTTAATTTTCCATCCAGTTTCACACCAGGCCATTTGCGTAATTATGCAGGGCCACTCCCACTCAACCCCTCAGTTTCTAGAATGACCTTCCCATGTGCAATTCCTTTTAATAGATCTGTCTTTACAACCCCATATCCAGTTAATATAGAAAATTTAATATTTGAGATTGATGGTTACATAAACAAAGACATTTCCAGTGTCTCTGCATTATTTCAGGACTATTTTATTGTTGATTGTACTCTGAAATTCCCCACTGCAAACATTAATAAAATATAATTATGTAAGTTCTTACATAATAATTACATAATATATGATTTCACTTACTATTTTTCTTATAATTTACTTTTTATTATTGAAGCAGTATTTCTGCCTGTCTTATTCACAACTCTCTTTGCAATGGAACTGGCTCATAATTGTGCTTGGGATTCTGTGAGTGATGAGTGCATCAATAACTGAGCAAGGTGAAAGCAGGCAATTTAGATTTTTCTGATTAGATGAGGGAAGTGTGTATTTCTTCCAGTACACACCAGGGAGAGCCTGGATACACAGCATTCATGACTCATAATAACAAAAGAGCTGATAGTTGGGAAAAATGCATTGACTAAGGCACAGGTGTTCACCAGCCACCAAGTGTGCTTATGAAAAAGAGAAAAATAAATGTAAATGATGGAAGAAGGCATATTAAAAGACACCATAAAAGTGCTCACATGGACAAGAATGTTTTGGATAGCTCTGGTATCAGGGCAGGATCTCAGGAAGAGATTGTTCCTATAAATGTGTAGAGGATGCTTTGTGCCTGTAAAGAATAAAAATCATGGAGGCACTGTCTTAGGTCATGAGTCCAAAACACTATCATGAGAGAAAAACATTCTTGCGTAGAGTGAGTCTCTAACTTTGTCATGGGGCATAGCAGAACAGTATACAAAATCTATAGTCTTTGTTATGTTTTGCCAGTCACATATATGGGGGAGATAATATTCATCAATGCATGTAGCATCCAGCATAGGATATTGGACGGCCAGTGTACATTGATGCTTTTAAGCTCTGCCTACCTGGAGTTCAGTGGGCTGATTGTAAGGGCCTGTATGAGATTCAAGGGACAGTTGGTAGCAATGAACACAGCCCTGCCCACTTTGTGAACATATAAAAATAAGTTTGCATCCAAAATCACTGGGGAAATGCTACCATTGTCTCTGGGACTCCTCTAGAGAAAATGACTAAGGAGTTGGCTACAGTCAGACACCAGAGGATCAAATCTGTGGGCCTTGACCCACTGTCCTCTGCAGAAAAAACATATAGAACAATATAAGCATGAGAAATTCCCCGGGATTCTAGTGCAAACCTGAAATAGGAAGGTCAAACCAGTTTTCAAATCCAGGGAAGCCATTCTGTTATTTTTCAAAACTCAGTAGTAACATTCACAATCAGAGGTTTCTTCATGAAAAATTTAATCCAAAATTCTCCACTAGCCTTTACTTCCCCCTGATAATTTCTTTCTAAATATAATTTCTTTTGTTAAGAAATTCCAAAAATTCATTGTCTCTTTATTTAGCACTTCCAATGTATGTGGTCATTTTATTAATACTTTATCTATTCTAACTTATTTGATATTTAAAACTATATGAGATAGTACCTAATACTATTTTCTTGTACAGCCAAGGAAAATTTAGCTCAAAAGAGGTTAAGTGACTCATTTAATATCAGTATTGTCAGGGCTTCCACCGGGGTATCCTGGTTGCAACAGCTTGGTACTAACCAGTGGGCTATACTCTCATAGCTGCCTGGTTTTGTTCTTTAAATAATCCAAAATATATTTATTCCTAGTCATATTTAAATTTGGTTTCATTTAATATGTTTTATTTTGCTAATTTCTCATTTTTTGTAAATATTTATTCTACAAACCAATATCAGTTGTGGATTAAGAGTCAACATAATGTGCATAATAAAGTATACCTGCACTGAATAATTTTCCATGAATAAATTGGATTTACTGAAGGTGGATCGCTATTATGTTATTATCAGAAATAATAGTATCATTTTTCTACCCAAGGCATGCATCACAATATATTATTGTATAGTATTGGGTTTGCTCTAAGATATGGGATATTAAATTTAAAGAAATGATCAAATATTTAGAGTAGAATATAAAGTTTTCTTCATTAGAAATCATATAACTTAGCTATATTTAGAGCAAATAATTAAAACTAATAATTATAAGATCTAAGAAATATAATTAAAATGCAAGCTAGATATTCATAATGGAATTTGGAAGCATGACATTTTGTGCATTAACTAAATTAAAATGAGAAAAAAACATGAGGATAAGACTGAAAGTGAAATTTGATTTTTCTACACCAGAGAAAATATGACAATATATATGTGATCCTAAAGAAAATGCTGAGGTCCTTAATTTTTTTCTGCTAGCATAATCCCTCTTGTGTGAAGTTGACTTTTCATTAGACTCCTACTCTAACTTCACAAAGAAAAATTGCCTTTCATAGGTCAATAGACTACAGATGTTTTCTATTAAGCACATCAAACCCAAGTGAGAGAAAAATTACTATGTTTCAAAAATTGTCACAGTCACATATACAGAGAATGGGATGATTCAATTACCTCCATCAAATCCATTATCACATACACAGAACTTTAACTGAAACAGCTCTACTAATTGTGAAAATTCAGTGGGATAGAATATTAAATAAAATATTAATTTCTGAATTATAATCTTAAGAATAATAAAAATTAGACTTCATTACTGCAGAGAAGCAACCCCAACAATCACTATCAATAAGGTTAATATTATATATATAAGGTGTAATTGGTGATTAGTGTAGGGTCTGTGACCTCCAGTTTCTCTTGAGTGCCAAGTGAAAATAATTACACAAATTTGTTCCAGGAGTCAAAACATTCGTATATGTAAAAAGTATTAAATTTAGTGCTTGGCACAAGAGTCCATGTTTTTTGTTTTGTTTTTTTAAACTCTAACTTCCATATTCTGGGCTCAGTCTATCACTCAGGAATTATTCCTCCTCCTGTGTGGCTTTGGTACAGAACCAGTTTCAACTCCAGAAGCATCCCTTTTCCAGACATAAGTTACCCCGACCTGATACTCCTCCATTCTTTGCAGACTCTGCTTCTCAGAGTACACTAGAAAATACTCAGCCAACTCCTTTGTGCTGTCAGGATTGTAGTATTGATGTGTCAATCATGAAAGCCACTGCATTGTGGGAGGGATGCAGCCAGACCCTGCGACATGGTTTTTTTTATTCTATCTCACCTCCCCAGAAAACTGCTATTATCACTTCACCGGAAGTCTTCAAAAGCATCCCCCAATTAAGCAGTTGGGGCTATTAATTAAAAACATTCTCCTAGTTCCCAATTAATAGAAATAAAGTTTTCTAATGAGCATCTCTGAAGAGAAAGGTTGAGTGTTTGGGAGAGGCTCATCATTTTTCCAGAGAAACACTTTCCTCATACAGAGGACGCATAGAATGTTGAGAGCTGACACACAAGGGACTCTCAGTGTAGCAGGAATAATTCATCACATCCTGTGCTTCCCTGTGAAGCTGTTCCCATATATAATTATCTGGTTAAACTCAGACTCATGAACTGCAAAATTAGGGATGTGATGAGCAGAAACATGGAAAAATGCAAAGGGAGTTTTCAAGAAGGAATTTTCAAGAAAGAAGAGTGAAAGGAATAATATGATGCCTTGTATGTAGATTGAAAATCATTAAAGATCATTAGTAGAACACAGGGCAAAGTAATTGAAAAGTCTAGTTGACATGTATAATTTACCAATAGTGATACAAGTTGAGGTAGAAATTTTGAACTGAACATTTATAGAAGAAATAGAAGTATTTCTAAAGGAGCTCCCTTGCTCTCATCCAATCAGCAACTGGTGAATAGCACCAGGTGATATGGCTTTTCAGTGTCATTCTACTACTCTTAAAAATCAGGTAAACAGTGCTACTTAAGCCATTCAAATTTTTGAAAATAAGCATTTCCAAATAACTTATCAAAAGATTTAAATGATTGCCTCAAATATGATATTTGAGAAATCTCATATATGCCTAGTTATCCAAAATTATTAAATATTATTTTAGCAAATATTGCCATCATTAAGGATTACAGCATGACCAAGTACAGCATAGACAATGAACTCAATGGTTTAATTGTTAGGAAATATATTAATTTAAGTAATCATATTTATAATGAAAAGGGGGAAAATGTGATCATGTAGATACATTCAAATAAAGCTATTAGGAAGAATTCTATAGATGAAGATGATAAAAAAATCAATCAAAATATTAGTGGATATTATTGGAGGCATTAGAACAGGCAAATTACAAGGGGAAATAAATGGATCAAATCATCTATGTTTGTAGGAATGGGGATAGATATCTGGAAAACACAGAAATCATTGAAAAATTTTATTGTGGACAATTAAAACATAAAATAATCTAATAGAGCATAATATTTGGGTACAGTGCATTATATTTCATATACAAAATTTAAAGAGTTAGAAGTTATAATGGAAAAAAGAAGTGGCAATTAAAAAGTATAAATTAAAATGGAAATAAATCTAACTGTATATGTGGAAAACCTTTATGAGGAAAATTAACAAACATTTCTTTTACAGATAATGTAGATTTGAAGAAATAAAAAATCAAATTATAGTCTATTTTTTTAGATATCCAAGATCTAATGGAATATTGTTTCCATGTTCTCTTTTTTATTTTTATTCATTATTAGAGGTTTTTGATTTCCAGAACAATCATGTGTAAAATACAGGATTCCCATATACCTCCACCCCACCACCACCCCCTGGTACTGATTTAGCAATTGAGCATTTGCTAAAATTGATGCTAGAACATTTTTTTATAATTGTACTATTAATTAAAGCCCATGCATTATCTTAGGGTTCACTGTGTAGTGTAATTCCATATTTTTAAATTTTATTGAAATTTATCATTCATGCATGAACATCCAAAAATCCCATACCATCTTATACCCCCCCATAGTCCCATAAAATTGATATATCTTCTTTAGCATTGCTGTAAAAATATTACAATGTTACTGTGACCTATAATTCATAAGTTACATTAGTTGTAATTTTCCCATACATCACCATATACTTAACATTTCATAAAAGAACATTCTTATACTATTAAACACAATCTTCATCCACCACCAAAATTACTGTTAGACAGTCCCTACATTATTCTCTAGCTTCCTTTCAGTTGAAATATTATATCCACAGAATACCTCTTCCAGCCACAATCACATTTATAAATCATCAGTGATAGGTATAGTCACTATACTGTATTACCATCAACTCGATTCATTTCCACACATTTACAATAAATCTTATTAAAAATTCTACATACATTAAACATCAGCTCCCCACATCCAATTTCTAGTAACCTATACTCTAGAGTTTACCTCTGTGAATTAACTCCTCATTTTACTTCATATTAGTGGCACCATAGTATGAATATATCACATTTTCTTTATTCCTCATCAGTTGATGGACACAGTGGGTTATCTCAAAATTTTAGCAACTGTGAATAGTGCTGCTGTGAACATCGTTGTGCAAATGTCAATTCATGTCCTTGCGTTAGTCCTTCTGAATATGTTCCTAATAATGGGATTGCTGGATCATAAGGCAGTTCTAAACTTAGTTTCCTGAGGAACCACCAAACTGCCTTCAGCAAAGACTGCACCATTCTATATCCCCCAACGGAGAAGGAGCATTCCTATTTCTCCATATTCTCTCCAGCACTTGCAGTTTTGTTTTTGTAATAATGGCCATTCCATAAGTTGTGAAATGATAGCTCAGTGTAGTTTTGATCTTCATTTTCCTAATAGCTAATGATGTTGAACACTTCTCATTTGCTTTTTGGCCATGTGTATTTCCTCTTCGGTGAAATGTCTGTTTAAGTCTTTGGTCATTTTTTGGGGGTTGCTTGTCTTTTTATCATTGGATAACATGGATATAAAACCCTTATCCAATATGTGGTTGCCAAATATTTTCTCCCCTTGAATAGTCTGCTTTTTCATTTTCTTGACAAAGTCCTTTGAAGTGCAAAAGTGTTTAGCTTTGAGGAGGTCCCATTTATCTAACTTTTCTTTCATTGCTCATGCTTTGGGTGCAAGCTTTAAGAAAGCACAGCCTACCACAAGATCTTGAAGATGTTTCCCTACATTTTCTTCTAGGAGATTTATGGTTATAGCTTTTATATTTAGGCTTTTGTCCCATTTTGAGTTAATTTTGTATAAGATGTGAGATAGGGGTCCCCCTTCTTTCTTTTGGATATGGATGTCTAGTTCTTTCAGCACCATTTGTTTAATAGACTGTTCTAGCCCAGCTGGGTGGGCTTGGCAGCCTTGTCAAAAATCACTATGCCATAAATTTGAGGATCTATTTCTGAACACTCAATTATGTTCCATTGGTCAACATACCTATCTTTATGCCAGTACCATGCAGTTTTCACCACTATAAGCTAAGTAATACATTTTAAAGTTAGGACATGAGTGTCCTCTAACTTCATTCTTTCTTTAAGATATTTTTGTCTATTTGAGACCTGTTACCTTTCCAAATAAATTTGATAATTAGCTTTTCCAACTCTGTAAAAAAGCTGTTGGAAGTTTTAGTAGGATTGCATTGAATCTGTAGATAATTTGGGGTAGAATTGACTTTTTAATGATATTTAGTCTTCCAATCCATGAACCTGGTATTCTTTGGTTTCTTTTAGCAATGTTTTGTAGTATTCCATATACAAGTCCTTTATATCCTTGGTTAAATGTATTCCTAAATATTTGATTATTTTAGTCTCTATTATAAATGAGATTTCTTTTCCTGATTTCCTCCTAAGATTGCTTATTAGTAGTATATAGAAACACTACTGATTTTTGCTTATTAATATTGTATTCTGCCATTTTGCTGAACTTGTCTATTAGTTCTAGTAGCTTTGTGGTGGATTTTTCAGGATTTTCTAAATAAAGGATCATGTCATCAACAAATAGTGAAAGTTTTACTTCTTCCTTTCCTATTTGGATGCCTTTTATTTCTCTTTCTTGCCAAATTGCTCTAGCTAGAACTTCTACTACAATAGTCAATAATGGTAGTGATAATGGACATCCTTATCTTGTTCCCGATCTCAGCAGGAAAACTTTCAGTCTTTCTCTGTTGAGTACAATATTAGCTGTGAGTTTTTCATATATGTACTTTATCATATTAAGAAATTTTCCTTCTACTCCTATCTTTCAGAGAGTTTTCATCAAGAAATGATGTTGGATTTTGTCAAATCCCTTTTCTGGATCAATTGAGAAGATCGTGTGATTTTTATTCCTTAATTTAGTAATGTGATTTATTACATTGATCAATTTTCTTGTGTTGAACCATCCTTGCATACCTGGGTTAAAACCCACTTGATCATGATGTATATTTCTTTATTGTGCTGTTGGATACAATTAACAAGTATTTTGTTAAGGATTTTTGCATCTATACTCATTAGAGAAATTGGTCTATAATTTTCTTTTCCCATGATATCTTTATCTGGCTTTGGTATTAGCATGATGTTGGCGTCATATAATGAGTGAACCCTCCTATTCTATTTTTGGAAGAGTTTGAGCAATATTGGTATTAATTCTTCTTTGAATGATTGACAGAATTCACTGGTCAAGCCATCTGGTCCTGGACTTTTCATCTTTGGGAGGTTTTTTATGTTTATTTCAATCTCCTTTCTTGTGAATGGTTTGATGAAGTCTTCTGTTTCTTCTAGGATCAGTGTAGGTGGTACATTTGTTTCTAGGAATTTGACCATTTTGTCTATGTTGTCTAGTTTGTTGGTGTACAGTTTTTCATAGCATCCTCTTATGAACTCTTTTATTTCTGTGAGGTTAATAGTAATGTTCCCACTCTCATTTTTCATTTTATTTATTTGTATCTTCTCACTATTTTTTGTCTTTCTTTGTCAGTCCAGCTAAGGCTTTGTCGATTTTGTTGATCTTTTCAAAGAACCAACTTTTGGTTTTGTTGATTCTCTCTTTTGATTTTTTGTTCCAATTTCATTTTTATGCTCTAATATTTGTTATTTCTTTCCTTCTACATACTTTGGAATCAGTTTGCTGTTCTTTTTCTAGTTCCTCCAAGTGTTCAGTTAGGTCTTTGATTCTATTTTCTTCTTCTTTTTTTAAATGTAACTATTGATAACTACAAATTTCCCTCCCCGAACTGCCTTTATTGCATCCCATATGTGTTTTTGTTTTCATTTTTCTTGAGATATTCACTGATTTCTCTTACAATTTCTTCTTTAACCCACTGATTGTTTAAGAGTGTGTTGATTAACCTATATATAATTTTGTTTTCCTTTTCTCAACCTTTTGTTGATTTCCAGCTTCATTCTATTGCGATCAGAGATAGTGCTTTGTATATTTCAATCTTTTAAAATTTATTGGGACTTGTTTTGTGACCCAACATATGGTCTATCCTGGAAAAAGACCAATGAGCACTTGAAAGAATGTGTATCCTGCTGTTTGGGTTGCAATGTTCTATAAATGTCTGTGAAGTCTGTTTCATTCATCATATTATTCAAACTCTCTGTTTCCTTATTGATCCTTTGTCCAGTTGTTCTATCCAAAGATGACAGGATTGTTTTGAAGTCTCCAACTATTATCAATTTCTCTCTTCAGTTTTGCAAGTGTGTCCCTCATGTATTTTGGTCCATCCTGGTTAAGTGCATAAGTATTTATTACTGTTATTTCTTCTTGGTGAATTGTTCCTCTTATTAATATGTAAAGTCCTTCTTCATCTCTTATGGCAGTTTTGTATTTAAAGTCTGTTTTGTCTGATATTAGTATCACTACTCCAGCTCTTTTTTGAATACTGTTTGTATGTAATCTCTTTTTCTAACCTTTTATTTTGTTTCTATTTGTGTCCTTGAGCATAAGGTGAGTCTCTTGTACATAGCATATAGATGGCTGATTTTTTTAATCCATCCTTCCAGTCTGTGTCTTTTCATTGGGGAGTTCAAAATATTATTATGTGAAGGCATTACTTATATCATCCATTATATCTTTCAACTTTACATTGACCTATCTTACTATTATCAGTCTTTTTTATCCTTTTTATTACCCTTAATAATTTTAATTTCTACACTCTTCTCCAGGCCTTTCTCTCTTATCTTTTCCTTTCAGATTGCTGCACTCCCTTTAGTATCTCTTGTAAATCTGGTCTCTTGGTGTCATACACTTTTAGTTTTTGTTTAACTCACCTTCAGTTTTGAAGGATAATTTTGCCAGATAAAGAATTCTTGGCTGGCAGTTTTTCTCTTTCAGAACCTTTAGTATATCACACCACTGCTTTCTTGCCTCTATGATTTCTGATGAGAAATATGTACTTAGCTAGTCTTATTGAGTGTCCCTTATATGTGATGAATTGTTATTCTCTTTCTGTTTCCAGAATTCTCTTTTTTATATCTGGCATTTGACATTCTGAACAGTAGGTGTCTCAGAGTAGGTCTACTCATATTTAATCTTTTAGAGGTACATTGTCCTTCCTGGATATTGATATTTATGTCTTCCATAAGTGCTGGGAAATTTTTGGTCATTATTTCCTGAAATATTTTTTCTGCCCCTTTTCCATTTTCTTCTCCTTCTGGGACACCAATAGCATGAATGTTTGTGCATTTTGTATTGTCATTCAATTCCCTGTTCCATGTTTTCCATTCTTTTCTCCTTCTGTTGTCATGTCTTTTCAAATTCATATTATCTGTCCTCCAACTCTCTTATTCTGTCCTCAACCAATTAAAATCTG
The DNA here is from genome assembly GCA_029593785.1 of Cabassous unicinctus. Lineage (NCBI taxonomy): Eukaryota > Metazoa > Chordata > Mammalia > Cingulata > Chlamyphoridae > Cabassous > Cabassous unicinctus. Next base: position 6,587 of record JAQZBX010059041.1, on the reverse strand, counting down.
ATATTATATGCCTCCAGTGTATTTTTTAATGTCTAATTTTTATTTCCAATTTTAGTATGCCATTCAAGATAACAATCAAAAATGAAAAACTTGACATTGGTGGAAATAACTTTTACAAGTTTATAATAATAATAGCATTCTTTACATAAAAGCCAGTTCTCAAAGTCCTCAAACTTGAGAACATGCAAATAAACTTCCATTTATAGATTTCCCCCTTCCAGTTCCAAAACTTAAAACTTGTCATTTTAGAATAAGTATTCATGTGAAATTTACCTGAATCAAAAAGAAGCAATTCCCCAATGCAAATAGCAATTCAAAACCCAGAATTTATGTTTATTTTACTGCTTTTTCTTTCTCCCCCCACTCCTTTCCTTCTATTCTAGATAAGAGTAGGAAATATTAAATATTCTCACTATAAAATTCTGACGAAGCACACTGACTTTTCCTAGTCAAGAAAAGGTAGGTCATCAAGGGAAATTCCTGAGACCAGGCAACTTCAGTGTGTTCACAGAAGCCACTGACTATCAGCTCTTTCTAGTTCACCCTACTGAAGATGTACCACTTGTGCTATTCATGCAGATGTGCACAACTTCCTTTACCAAATAAGCTATGAACACTTCACTGCCAACCAAACTTATCTGTTCCATTTAGGGTCAGAACATTTTTCATAGTTTTTAGGATAGTACACTCTTCTCCCAGGAGAAGTGAAATCAAATACATTCACTAGCATTTTTTATTACAAGGGCAATGTAGTAAAAATGATGTTAATAATGACTCTCCCATGGCTAAGTTAAGATTGGAAAGAATGCTATAAGTGATTATAAATATAACCTGCCTTTTCTAAGAGCCTTACAACTCATTATATAATGCCCAGCTCTTTTTGAAATTTTGTACATAAAAAAATGGCAGCCATCTCTCCATGGAACCATGCACAAACTTCCTGTAATGCAAGTGAAGGGAAAGGTCACTGGATGTGATTTTTCCAGTCCCCTCCAGAATACGCTAAGTGTCCAAAGGGCACACAAACGACAAGGCCATATCCAACTGGTTCTTCACAATAACCTCATCTGGATGCAGCTTATGGGGTAGGTAATGGGCCAGGGTCAACACCCAGGCATCGACGAGATATACTCCAACACCTGCGAACATCCTCCAAATGGTGGTGTGCAGTGGAAAGTTGTACAAGTCACTGTTATAAAGGCTCACCTTGGGCCCCAACTCTTGAGCACTGGCCATCCGGATGACCACCACAATCTTAGGGCTTCAATCCAGAAGTTGGACAACTGCTGATGTATGTTTCTGAGCTGCCAAATGTACACTTCCAAAGGGAAGGTACTGAATGAGACTATATGGCTATAGCAACCACGGTATTCTTCCCTCCCATATGCCATTCAGCTCATTTGCCACATAATGGAGCTCACTGCTGAAGACAGACGTGAAGCAGATGGATGGACCATGGCAGTGGTATTTGAGCAGGATATTGTGCTTCTGGTCCACTGCAGGGAAGGGGCCAACATTCTTGTGACAACATACTTGGTAAGGTAAGGTATTCAAACCATTGTCTGATTGTTGAGTCACCAAATAAATACACCACTTTCCTCTGTAAGCATTCTGTAATGTTGTCAGGGTTATTAAACTGACACATCTTAAACTTTCTGGGCCTCCACTGGTCTTTGTAATATCAAGAAGGAAAAGTTCTTGAGGCTTTAGATAGTTCTGGGTTGTTGTTAATAGTTTATTTTATTCTCCTGGTAATCACAGTCACCCAATCATGTCCACTGGAGTTGATTGGCATTTTGATATTGACACCACTCTGGAAGAAAGCACTCTCTGTAGCAGTGAGGAGGGCCTTCAGGTATTTACCTTTGAAATAGTTAATTCTGCTACTGCACAGGAGCTTCTTTGGTTTGAAGCAGAACTAGGGCTCCACAGTGTGGAGATCTGTAAAGTTACACAGAAGCAAACTCGAGGAAGACACACATTGCACTCAGTAGTTTCAGAAATTCTTCATGAACAGATGAGACTCTTGAAATAGACTAGTTTCTCCTTCTGTAGGTGCTGAAGAATTCTTACCACTTCACTGAAGTGGACCAGAGATATGGATACTTTAACATTGCCTGGTCAAAACAAAGTAAAAAAGACCTTGTAAAACCCATCCTGGTAGTCTACCACTCTACTCACAGCCCCCGCCTGCATCTTGCAAGAGTGGATTCTGGCCTGCAGGTAGTCTCCACCATACTTCTTGGGCTTTCTTTGAAAATCCTTTACATGAACCAGCAACTCCAGGTGACTTCCCACCTTGAAGAAGTCTTCCGAGTTCAAGATGACAAAGTAGCTGGTAGAAGGGTCAATGCTTTTTGCAAAGGGGACTGAACCCACATCAGTCCTGCCCCTGCATAGCAGCCAGCAAGGCGTCTTCCTCCACACGCTCCTGGCTGGACAAGGTCTGGTGCTCATAGCCACAGTAGGGATTCCAGCTAATTCCTGTCACCTAGGAGGAAACAAACTGTCCACTGCTGTCTGTGAATATGGCTGAAATGGTTTCATGGTCATAATACTCCACCTGAGTAACTTTAATGACCACCACCATCAACACTGTAAGCAGACAGCAGAAAAGCTGTAGTTTGAAGAAATTGGTCTGCATTGCCTAGCTGAATCTTGATCACCCATGGCCAACACTATGCTACTTTCACTCTTCAAAACTGCATGTCTTTGCTTTTCTGAACTGCAGATGAGCTTTCAGTTTAATTTACTTCTATCTTGCTAGTATCCTGAAGAGTTCTTTGTAAAGAGAGACTGGAGTTGATTTAAGAAGTACATTTTTCTTCAAAGAACTCCTTTTTGGAAATGTCCAATTCCAAAAAGAAATGTTCATTCAAACTAAAACATTAGAATTTACATCTAACTTTCCTTCCAGTATGAAATACTGAACCTAGACAACTGTGACAGCAGCTGTAGCAGTTTGGTATTATTTATGAATTCCAAAAATAGGTATTAGATTATGTTTGTAAATTTGTCTGTTCCTCTGGGCATATTAGATTTTGTTAGATTCAGAGGTTTCACTTTTACTTGATTAAATTATGATTAAGGTTTTGATTGGGCCACATCAGTAGGGCCTTGATTCCCCACCTCCTTGGAGGGCAAGGACTCACAGAGAAAATGACAAGGCAAAGGAGAGAGTTAGAGTTTTGATGCTGGAGCCCTGGGAAGTAAACACACAGGAGAAGAACACAGAGGAACAGGGATGTCTCCATAGATACGGCAGAGGCCCCGGGAAGAGGGAAAGCCTGATAGTCTACAGCTGACCTCGTGGAGAGAACAGAGCAGCTGGGCCCAGAAAGAATTGAGCCCCAGGGAGAGAGACAAAGCCTTATGCCAGCCTACAGCTGAGATAGGAAGAATCTGAGACCACAGAGCCTTAGGAGGAAGAGGAAGGCTGAACCCTCGCAGAGACCCGCAGCCATCTTACTCCAACATGGCAACAGACTTTGGTAGGAAGTAACTTACACTTTATGATATTGTGACTGTAAGCTTCTACCCCAAATAAATACCCTTTATAAAAGCCAACAGAGTTATGGTACTTTGCATCAGCACCCCTTTGGTGGACTAATACAGCAGCCCTTATTTTGTTCTTGCCATATTCGAAGCACACGTTGATGACTTTGCATTTTTATACCGTTCTTCTTCCAGGCTCCTCGTCACACTCTCCCATGGCTGGGACTCTGGCCCTCCAATGTATTTAAAAAAATTTTTTTTTACAAATCAATTTATTGATACATATTAATAAAAATAAATCCATCCAAAGTATACACTCAATGGTATTCAGTATAATCACATAGTTGTGCATTCATCACTTCAATCATTCTTGCAGTATTTTCATTGTTCCAATAAATATAATAATAAAAATAATAAACAAAAATCAACCAACCAAACAAAACTCACCACCTCTCAATCTCTCTATACTTCTTCTCCCATACATACATGCTATTCTGTTTCCTTCTCTCTAGGTTATTTATATTTATATTTTGTAAAAACAGTTTACATAAGTAATATCACCCATATTCATATTTTACATGAGGTTTTAATATGTTATACAATCCTGTTACATTTTTTAGATGTCCTTTTAGTAATTTAAATGTCCTTAGACTTGTGCTTCTACCACTGCCATACCCATGTAATAGCTCTGTTAGTCACAAACAGCATGATGCGCTCTCACAATTTCCGTTCATTTCCAAAGATTTACAAACAAATTTTAACCAATTCTGCACAGATTAACCATCATCTTTCCATTCTCTACCCTCATTCTATTTTCTGGTGACCTATATTCTAATTATTAATTCTATGAATTTGCATAATATATTTAGTTAATAATGGAGCAATCATACAATATGTGTACTTTTATGACTGGCTTGTTTCACTCAACATAATGTCCTCCAGGTTTATCTATGTTGTCATATGCTTCATGATTTCATTTCTTCTTACCGCTGCATAATATTCCATCATGTGTATACACCACAATTTGTTTATCCATTCTTCAGTTGATGGATACCTGGGTTGTTTCCAACTTTTGGCAATTGTGAATAATGCCCCAATGGACATCACTGTGCAGATGTCTGTTCGTGTCACTGTTCTCAGGTCTTCTGAGTATATACCTAGTGATGGTATTGCCAGGTCCCATGGCATATCTCCATTCAACTTCATTAGGAACTGCCAAACAGTCCTCCACCATGGCTGTCCCATTCCACATTCCCACCAATAGTGAATAAATGTTCCTATCTCTTCACATCTTCTCTGACATTCACAGATTTCTGATTTTTTAATATGGCTAGTATAACAGGTGTGAAATGATGTCTCATTGTAGTTTTGAACATTTTCTCATGTTTCTTCACCATTTAAACTTCTTCTTTGGACAATGGCTTTTCAAGTTTTTTGCCCATTTTTTAATCAGGTAGTTTGTCTTTCTGTTGTTGAGTTTTATGATCTCTTTATATATCTGGGGTATTAAACCCTTAGCAGAATGCGATTGCCAAATATTTTCTCCCAATGAATCAGTTGCCTTTCATCCTTTTGACAAAGTCCTTTGAGGTGCAAAAGTGTTTAATTTTGAGGAGATCTCAAAATCTTTCTTTTGTTGCTCATGGTTTGGGTTTAAAGCTTAAGAAACTACCACTTACCACAAGATCTTGAAGATTTTTTCCTACATTTTCTTCAAGGAGATTTATGGTTGTTGCTATTATATATATGTCCTTGATCCATTTTGAGTTAATTTTTACATAAGGTGTGAGATAAGGGTCCTCTTTCTTTCTTTTGAATATGACTATCCAGTTCTCCCAGTGCCATTTTTTGAACAGACTGTTCTGGCCCAGCTGGGTGGGCTTAACAGCCTCGTCAAAAATTGCTTGACTGTAGATGTGAGGGTCAATTTCTGAGTTCCTTATTCCATTCCATTGGTCAATCTGTCTGTCTTTATGCAAGTACCATGCTGTTTTTACCACTGTAGCTAAGTAATGTGCTTTAAAGACAGAAAGTGCAAATCCTCCAACTTCATTCTTCTTTTTTAAGATATTTTTGGCTATTCAGGGCCACTTACCCTTCCAAATAAATTTGATTATTGGTTTTTTGATTTCTGAAAAAAAAAAAAAAAGAAAAAAAAAAAAGGCTGTTGGGATTTTTGTTGGGATTGCATTGACTCTGTAAAGCAGTTTGGGTAGAATTGACATTTTAATGATATTTAGTCTTCCAATCCATGAATACAAATTGTCCTTCCATTTATTTAATTCTTTTTCAGTTTCTTTTAGCAATGTTTCAGAGTTTTCTGAGTACAGCTACTTTATTTCCTTTGTAACTTTATTCCTAAGTATTTGATTCTTTTAGTGGCTATTGTAAATGGGATTTTTTTCTGATTTCCTCCTCAGACTGCACATCAGTAATTTATAGAAACTCTTGATTTTTGCATATTCATCTTGTGTCCTGCCACTTTGCCAAAATCATTGATTAATTCTAGTACCTTTGCTGTGGATTTTTCAGGATTTTCTAGATATAGGATCATGTCATCAGCAAATAGTGCAACTTTTACTTCTTCTTTTTCTATTTGGGTGCTGTTTATTTCTTTATCTAGCCAAATTGCTCTAACTAGAGCTTCTAGCACAATATTGAATAATAATGGTGACACTGGGAATCCCTGTCTTTTTCCTGATCTCAGCAGGAAAGCTTTCAGTCTTTCACCATTGAGTACAATGCTAGCTGTAGGTTTTTCAGACATACACTTCACCATATATAGTTTCCTTCTATTCCTATCTTTGAAGTGTTTTTATCCAGAAGGGGTGCTGTATTTTGTCAAATGCTTTATTCCACATAAATTGAGAGGATCATGTGATTTTTCTTCTTCAATTTATCAATGTGGTTTATTACAGTAATTGATTTTCTTGTGTTGAACCACCTTTGCATACCTGGGATAGAACCCACTTGATTGTAGTGTATAATTCTTTTAAAGTGCTTTTGGATTCTGTTTGCAAGTATTTTGTTGATGATTTATGCTTCTATATTCATTAGAGATATTGGTTTGTAGTTTTCTTTTTTCATAGTAT
>JAQZBX010059040.1:0-17610 GCA_029593785.1 Cabassous unicinctus | reverse complement strand
AATGCTTAAAAATCAGTAGCATTTCTGTACACCAAAAATGAGCAATCTGAGGAGGAAATCAAGAATAAAATACCATTTACAATAGTAACTAAAAGAATCAAATACTTAGGAATAAATTTAACTAACAATGTAAAGGACTTATATACAGAAAACTACACAACGCTGCTTAAAGTAATCAAAGAAGACTTAAATACATGGAAAAATATTCCCTGATCATGGTTAGGAAGACCAAACATCATTAATATGTCTATCCTACCCAAACAAATCTACATATTTAATGCAATCCCAACAAAAATCACCACAGCGTTTTTTAAGGAATTGGAAAAACTAACTACAAAATTTATTTGGAAGGGTAAGGGACCCTGAATAGCCAAAAACATGTAGAAAAAGCAAAATGAAATTGGAAGTTTCCCACTACCTGACTTTAAAACATACTACAAAGCTAAAATAGTCAAAACAGCATGGTATTGTCACAAGGATAGACATACCGACCAATGGAACTGAATTGAAAGTTCTGATATTTATCTTCACATATACAGTCATCAGATATTCAACAAGGCCACCAAGCCCAAAAAAATGAGAGAGAATGGCCTCTTCAACAAATGCTGCTTGGAGAAATGGATATCCACATCCAAAACAATGAGAAAGGAACACCATCTCACACCTTATACAAAAGTCAACTCACAATGGATTAAAGATCCAAATATAGGACCCTGGAAGATAATGTAGGGAAGCATCTACAGGACCTTGTAATAGGAAATGGTTTCATGAACTTCACACCCAAAGCACAAGCAGCAAAAGAAAAAGTAGATAAATGGGATCTCCTCAAAATTAAAAACTTTTACACCTCAAAGAATGTTATCAAGGAAGTAAAAAGGCAGCCTACCCAGTGGGAGAAAATATTTAGCAACCATATATATGATAGAAACCTAATATCCAGCATATATAAAGAAATCCTACACCTTGAAAATAAAAAGACAAACAACACATTTAAAAAATGGGCAAGCAACCTGAAAAGATACTTCTCCAAGGAAGAAATAAGAAAGGCTAAAAAGCACATGAAAGGATACTCAACATAACTAGCTCTTAGGGAAATGCAAACCAAAACTACAATGAGATACAATCTTACACCCAATAGACTGGTGGCTATTAAAAAAACGGAAGACTATTATTGTTGGAGAGGAGGTGGAGGAATGGGAACTCTCATCCACTGTTGGTAGGAATATAGTATGTTCCAGTGATTATGGAGGACAGTTTGGTAGTTCCTCAAAAAATTAACTATAGAACTGCCATATGATACAGCAATTCCACTGCTGGGTATATTCCCAGAAGAAGTGAAAGCAAAGACATGAACAGATATATGCACACCAATGTTCATAGCAGCATTATTCACTATTGCCAAAAGTTGAAATCAAATCAAATGCTCATCAACAGGTGAATGGATAAACAAAATGTAGTACATACATATAATGGAATATTACTCACCTGTAGAAGGAATAGAGTGCTAACACATGGGAAAACATTCATGAATACTGAGGACCTTATGTTGAGTTAAGCAAGTCAGGCATTGAAGGATGAACAGTACATAATCTCACTGATAGGAATTAAGTAAATTCAGCAGCCTCAGAGAGCTATTGTCTGGTAGATAGGTTTACAGGAAATAGAAAGGGAGAAGAAAGTTGTGAGCCAACACCCATATGGACGTAATCTATGGTAAGGTAAAGGTGTGTAATTGTATATTAAAGGAATATGACGGGAGGGTAGTGATATTATTGGGTTGGGTGGTCCAGGTTTGACAGGTGGGTAGATTGAGGAAGATGGGTTGGAAAGTCCAGGGAACGGGGGGCAGGGTTGAGAGAGGGACCAAGTGAACACTGGGGATTTGTGGGTATGTGGTTGAAAGTAAAAGTTGGGAATGCTCTTACGGCAATATTACAAGGAAGGGTTACTGGTTTAGGGTGTTGGATTGGGGGGGGTTGGAATTCGTGACAGGGCACACCTGGAGCTGACTTCTACGGAGTTTGTGAGTGATCATTTTGTCATAATGTGTTGTATTAGTGGCTGGAGATCCACATAATGAGCAGTAAGGAGTTGGACTCCTATACTCTGGAGGACTGATTTGTCCACAAATAGAGAGGCAGGAGTGACCCGAAAGCATGGGCAGTTCCTAATAGGGGAGGACAGTGTGTCAGGACCTCAGTGTTACTGCATGTAGCTGTGAATCTTATCGTCCAAGGCATGAAGTCAGGGGGTCACCATGGGTCCCGAGGTGAAGGGGAGGGAGGAATAGAATAGATGAAAGAGGGGGTATTTAGTGGGCAATGGAAGGGTTATACATGTTATTACAATGATGGATACAGGCCATGTTAAATATCATCAAAATTTTAAAAGTATATGGTCTAAAATGTAAACCATAATGTGAACCATTGACCATGTTTAGTAAGTATGTTGCACTGTTTGTATATCAGTTATAACAAAGGTACCATCCACATATAAAAAGATTTTAACATGGGAAGAAAGAAAAGGGGAGGTTGTTGGGTGTATGAGAGTCCCCTGTGTTCTGTAGGTGACTTCACTGTGACCTAAAAATACTTTGAAAATAAATTGAAAAATAGTAAGACACTGGGAAATAAATGGAAGAAAATGCCACTGTACAGACAGGGCACCAGATATTATAGTGATGAAAGGCAAAATGTCAATTTTTAAAATATTTTTCTTAAATTTTTATGTATTTTCTTACTTATATTTAAACTTATCATTATTGTTTCATTTCCCTATTAATTGTATTTGGTTATGTTAGTGGCTTAATATTCAATTCCCATCCTGGGGAGCTCTGCCACATTCTCCAATGGAGCAGCAACAATCCCCCAGGTGTAGGGGCTATGACTGCTGAAGGAGGATAAGCCATTGATGTGCCCTTCATATTGACAACCATGCTTATGAGCCTTTGCTCTTGAAATTGAAACTTATTTTATTGTTGTGGAGTACCTAAGACTTGCCTCATGAAAGTCTCCTTGTTTCTCAAATGTGGCCTCTCTCTAAGGCAAACTCAGCATATAAATGTATTACCTTCCCCCCTGCATGGGACATAACTCCTTGGCATGAGCCTTCCTGCCACTGAGGGATTACTACCAAGCCCCAACTAGCAATGCAACTGGAAAAAGACTGAATAAAGGGGGGGAAGTAAAAGCAAATTAGTATATATGGATAAGAGACTTCAAAGTGAGTCAGGAGGTCATCCCAGAGGTAATGCTTATGCACATCTCAGCTGGATCTCTTAGACTGTCAAAGTGTATACTACCCCAAATAGTGGGGCTCCTGAGGGTTCTGGAGACACTCAGGTCCTATGATCAGGGCAGATAACTCCAGAGTATGGTGCCTTGCCAGTGGGCCCTACTTTGGAGTTTGTACTCCTAAGAGTGACAGAGTTGGACTCAATTATGTCTTCCCTACACATGGCTCATCTGTTCCTTCTATTTAAACCTATACTTGGTGCTGGAGTTCTAGGTGTATATCTAAGAGACTCGATTCTTTGGGCTGTCCATGTGCCAGCTGTGCCCAGAACTTCAGCGGAGTTGCAACACCTATTTTACAACTCATTGGACTCACCCATGACAACTAACAAGGAGATGAAAATGGACAATGACCATCCCAAGGAACAGAGAGAGTCTGCAACTGCAAGCAAGATAGACCCATGCATCTTCACCATGGGTATAAGCACCCTCTCAATTAGAGTTGGAGTGGACATCAACATCCCAGAATTTTCAGGATTGGGGAAAGAATTATTGTCTAGAGTGGACTTAATGGTGGTCTACTATAAATACATTGTGATTCTAGCAATGGAAGAAATTACAACACTGATGTGGAATCAGTAGCCACTGGAGGCTCTGGGGGCAAGGAGAGGGAAAAAGAGCTGTAATACAGTGGCTTTTTTGGGACTTGGGAATCCTCCTGAATGACATTACAACTACAGATATAGGCCATTTTATATCACCACATAAAATGCAGAACTGTGTGGGACCAGAGTGTAGTCTACAATTTGAACTATTGTCCATGCTTAATGGCAAAGCACCAGGATGAGTTAATCAATTGCAATGAATGTGCCACACTAATGAAAGATGTATATGTGGGAGGGTGTGGGAGATGTTGGGAGTGGGTTATATGGGAATCCCTATATTTTTTGTGTAACATTTATGTAATCTAAGTATCTTTTAAAAATTAAAAAAATTATTAAAAATAAACAGATAAAAATATTTTAAAAACATGTAATTAGCACTCTACCCATTAAATATATGTCTCAGAGACTTAAATCTTCTTTGTTCATATGTCAGTTGATCTGTGAAACTCAGCAGATTTGCAGATAGCACTTACTCTCCAGTTCATCAGACTCACCCAAGACAAGTAACAAAAAACATTAAATATCTACCAGTGTAAACAAAACAGTTTCATCCACCTGCCCCATGGGATCTAAAGCCCCTTCTCAATCAGAATCATAATAGGCATCATCAACACAAAATCTTCAAGACTGAAGAATGAACACACTTAAAGGGGAGATCCAACTATGGACCAAAATAGATTTATCATTTTAGTAATGGAAGAACTTGTAACACTGATATAAAGACAGTGATCACCAGAGTTTCTGAGGAGATTGAGATGGAAGAATAAATGTAACATGGGGCATTTTGGGGACATTGGAATTGTTGTGCATAATATTGCAATGATAGATACAGGCCATACAAATTTTGTCAAGTGTATAAAATTGTGTGATGCAAAGGGTAAACCATAATGTAAACTATAGACCATGGTTAGTAGCAATTCTTCAAAATTTTTTCATCATTGTTAACAAATGTACCACACTAATGAAATATTTAGTTAATGGGGAAATTGTGAGCCTGGAGGAGGTGGGGGTATATGGGAATCCTCTATATTTTCTATCTAAAATTTTGTAATGAAAACTTCTTTTAGATCAAATTAAAAAAATAAAAATCTGTGGGCAGGGTTGAAATCAATGAATTGCTGACAGAAAACAACTACCAACCAAGAATTTTATATCCAGGGAGACTTGCTTTCAAAAATGATGGAGAGATTAAGATATTCCAAAATAAACACATGCTGAGAGAGTTCATTGCCACTAGACTTGCCCTAAAAGCAATGCTAACAGGAGTTCTCCAGACTGAAAGGAACACTAGTCATAATGAAAAAAGACCTCCAGTAAGGTAAATATTTGGGCAATTATAAAGGCCAGTATTCATTATTTTTATTTTTGCAGGTTCCCAGGATTAAACCCAGGACCTTGTACATGAGAAACAGGCACTTAACCACTACTTAACCACGGAGCTATATCCACTCCCCCCAGTACTCCACTTCTTACAAACTAAATGTACTAAAATGCATAAAAAGTAATGATCAAACAATGGTTTTGATCATACAATGTACAGATATATAATTGTTAACAAGTATCAAAACGGGGAGTGAAAAGATATAGGAAAAGTCTGTATGCAACTGATGTCAAGATGGTATCAAATTAATTTTGTTTGTTATATATGCATGTTATTAAATTTTAACCCCGGTCACCAAAAGGAACATATTTCAAGAATATATCCAGATAGAAGTGAGAAAGCTCATAATATGTTACAATGCAAAGAAATAAAATAAAATTAGGCATTAACAGAAGAATTGAGGGAAAATTATTACTTTAAAAACTAGCAAAATGGCAGAATGTTCTACAATATCAGACATAACTTTAAATATAAAGTCATTAAATTATTCACAACTAAATAAAGCCAGAAACCAATAGCAGAGGGAGAAATGGAAAATCCACAAATATGTGGAAATTAATATACTCTTAAATATCCAATGAGTTATCGAGGAAATCACAAGGGAAATTAGGGATTATTTTGAGAGAAATTGAAATGAAAATAAAACATACTAAATTTATGGGATGCAACAAAGTCTGTGTTGAGAATTAAATTTATAACTCTAAATAATTACACTAAAAATGAGAGATTTCAAATCAGAAACATCTTTAAAATTGGAAGAACTAGAAAAAGTAGAGCAAACTAAACCAAAAGTAAACTGAGGGAAGGAAATAATAATGATTAAAGTAGAGATAAATGAAATAGAGTACAAAAAAGCAATAGAATCAACAAAACCAAGAGTTGATCCTTTGACAAGATGAACAAAATTGACAAAACATTATCTAAAATGATGAAGAAAAATAGAGAGAACTCAAATAACAAAAATCAGAAATGAAAAGGGGAACAATACAACTGACCCCGTTGAATAAAATTGAGTATAAAAGGATACTATGAAAATAAAATAGATAACATAGATTAACTGGGCAAATTCTTAGAAACACAGAAACTATTTACACTAACTCAAGACAAAATAGAATATATCAACAAACCAATAATTCGTAAAGACATTGAATCAACAGTCAAAAGCCTCCCAAACAATTAAATCCTTGGACCAGATGGTTACACAGTGGCATTTCACCAAATATTACAAGAAGAAATAAATCAACATTGATCACATTCTTCCAAAACTTTGAAGAGTTGTAAACACTCCCTAATTCATTCCATGAGGTCAGGATCACCCTTAGGCCAAAGCCAGATACAGATAACACATGAAAAAAAACAATTACAGACCAATATCTCTTAAGAACATAGATGTAAAAATCTTCAAGAAAATATATTCAAACCAAATCTTAACGTACATTAAAATAATTATATACCATGATCAAGTGAGATTAAAACCTGGCCTTAAAGATGATTATATAAGGAAATCAATTAATGTAATACATCACATAAATAGAATGAAGGATAGAAAACACATGATCATCTCAACTGAAGTAGAAAAGGCATTTGACAAAATCTACCATCACTTCTTGACCAAAGCGCTTATAAAATTAAGAATAGAAGGAAACTTCCTCAGCATGGTATAGGACATCTATGAAAAACTGACAGCTAACATTCCTACTTAATGGTGTAAGACAGAAAGCCTTCCCTCTAAAATCAGGAACAAGACAAGAATATTCAGTCACCGCTGTTATTCAGAATTATTCTAGAAGTTTTTCCTGAGCAATTAGTCCTGAAGAAGAAATAAAAGTTGTTTAAATTGAAAAGAAAGAAGAAATTTTTTTCTTATTTGCAGATGACATAATCCTATATCCAAAAAAAAATCCTGAAAAATCCACAACAAAAGTCAAACATTAATAAATGAAACCAGCAGAGTAGTGGTGTCCAGGATCAACACCCCAAATCAGTAGTGTTTCTATAAATAAGCAATGAATAATTGGAAGAAGAGATGAAGAAAAGATCATTTAAAATAGCCACTAAAAGAATCAAATATCTAGGAATAAATCTAATCAAGGATAAAAAGGGCTTTTTCACAGGAAACTTCAAATCATTGTTGAAATAAATCTAAGAAGACCAAAATAAAAGGAAGGACCACTTAATTGGGAAACAATATTCTCTTCAACAAATGGTGCTGGAAAAAATGAATCTCAGTATGAAAAAGAATAAGAAAAATCTCTACCTCACAACATATAAAAAATCAACTGAAAATGGATTAAAGACCTAAATATTAGAGCCAGAATTATCAAACCCCTTGAAGGAAATGTTAGAAAGAACTTGAGGTGGTAGGCAATAGTTTCTTAGTCTTTACACCCAAAGCATGAGAAAAACAAAACAAAACAAAACAAAATAGATAAATGAGATGTCATCAAAATTAAAAGTTTGCATCTCAAAGAACTTTATCATGAAAGTAAAATAACTTGCACAATCAGAGAAAATATTTTAAAATCATATATCCAATTAAGGTTTTATATCCAGAATATATAAAGAAATATTTCAAATTAACATCAAAATGATAAACAACCTAATTTAAAAAATGGGCAAAAACTTGAAGAGACATCTCTCCCAAGAATATATATAAATGGCCAAAAAGTACATTAAAAGATCCTTACAATCATTTACCATCAGGGAAATGTAAATCAAAATAACAATGAGATACCATTTCACACCTGCTAGAATGGCTACTACTAACAAAACCACAGTATATTATCTGTGTTGTAGAGGATACAGAGAAATAAGAGCACTCACTTATTCCTGGTGTGAATGCAAAATATTGCAGCCACTGTGGAAGACAGTTTGGTGGTTACACAGAAAGTTAAATATAGAATTGCAATATGACCTGGCTATCCCACTACTAGGTATATAACCAAATGAATTGATAGCAGGGCCTTGATCAGTAGCTTGTATACTAATGATCATAGCAGCATTATTCACAATTTTCAAAAGATGGAAGCAACCCTAGTTTCCACCACCCAATGAGTGGATGAACAATATGTGGTATATACCTACAATGGAAGAGTATTCAGCTCTAAAAAGGAAAGAAGTTCAAACACATGCAACAGCCAGTATGAACCTTAAAGATACCATGTTGTATGAAATGACAGACACAAAAGGACAAATATTGTATGATCACATTGATATGAAATCATAGAATGAGCAAACACATAGAGTTAGAATCTAGAACATATATTACCAGAGCACAGACTCAGCCTCTGGAATAGGGAATTAAGGCTTAAAATGCAAATAGTTCCTATTTGGAATGATGGAAATGTTTTGGTAATCGATGGTAGTGATGATAGCACAAAATTGTAATGTAATTGAGAACACCAACATGTATATCTGAATGTGAATAAAAGGGGAAATATTAGGTTGCATTATTGTAACAGAATATTTTTTAAAACAATCCACAAAATTGCACTACACAGTGTATCCTAAATTAAAACATGGACTATAGTTAATAGTATAATTATAAAAATGTATTTTCATCAATTGTAATAAATGTACCACAACAATGCATGATTTTAATAATAAAGGAGATTATAGGAATCCTGTAATTTTTGCATGGTTGTTCTGTATACATATAACTTCTCTAATAAACTTTTAAAAACTGAAAAAATAAAATTATATTGAAGAAGAGTGACAGAGAGAGTCTGATAAAGGGGAAGCCATGCAAGGGATTAGTGGGGCTCAGAGTGAGATCCAGTCCTAGTAGATCATAATTCAGAGTCCCAGAAGAAGAAAAAGAAGAGCTGAACTGTATTTGAACATGTCCAAAATTTAGCTAAAGTTATAAATCCAAAAATTCAAGAATCTGAGATAACTGTGAATGAGATCAATTCATAGAAATTCATGCCAAATTACAATATAATTAAGTTTGAATAAAACTAAAGACAAAAAATACACCTCAAAGGTAGTGAGAGAAAAATGCATATCCAATATTGGAAAATGACTCAAATGAAAGTTGAATTCTTCTCTGAAAAATGGATATGAAAGGAAGAAACAATATTTTTCAAGTGTTGAAAGAAAATATCTGTCAATCAAAAATATTGTATCTGTCAAAAGTATCCTTCAGAAATGATGATAAATAAACACATTTACAAATGAAAGAAAATGAAGAGAATTTGTCTCTAGCAAGTCTATCATTAAAGAATGACCACAGGAAAATCTCTAATTAGAAATTGAATGATCAAAGGGTTATACTGGAAACTTCACACAAAAAAGAATAATGAATTGGGTAAAAATAGACATAATTATAATGGACTATCCTTCTCCTGAGTTCTATTTGATAGTTGAATCAAATCTTATAACATCGTCAATTGTTATAAGAAATCTATTCTGTGTGATGTACTCAAAAACAGTATTAATAAAACAAGGTGGAACCCTTAAAATATTCAAATAACCTACAGAAAATTTTTTTAAAATGAGAAACAGAAGAAATACATGGAAAAATAACAAAAAGGTGTTAGCACTAACATGCCAATAATTACTTTAAATGTATCAATAATATACCAATTAAAAGACAGAAATTGGCAGTGTGGATACAAATAAATGGACAAACTATTTACTATTAGAAATTCACTTCAAACAAAACATAGTTACATTGAAAGTAAAAATGTGTAAAAATATATACCATGATAAAATCAATCAATAAACAGTAGTGGTTTCTATGTTACTATCAGATTAAGAAGCTCTCAGGGGAAAAAAAATTACTGGAGGAAAAGATGAACCAAACAAGAAGACACAATGATCCTAAATGTGTATGTACCAAACAACAGGGCTTTAAAATACATGAAACAAAAACTGACTGGCTAAAAGGAGTATTAGAGAATGCATGGTTAAAATTGAGGTTTTCAACATGCACCTCTCAGCAAATGATAGAAATACTAAATAGAAATCTAGCAAAAACAGATCTGAGCACCACCAGTCAACAGGATCTCACCAACTTCTATAGAGCACTCCACTCTACAATATCAGAGTATATATTCTTTTCAAGAGTTCTTGCAATATTCTCCAAGATACAGCATATCCTGGGTCACAAACAAACCTTAACAATTGATATCATACAGGGTATTTTCTTTAAATATAAAGGATTCAAACTACTAATCAATAACAGACACTGCAAAAGAGTAGGAAATAAAACGATACACTTCTGGGAAAATGGCATTGATGTAGGTAGGCATTGCTGAGCTCTCATAAAAAAATGGCAGAGAAAGGGCAAAAACTTACCTGAGGAATCTGCTTTGGGGATCTACAAAATGGAAGGCTGCAGATCATTGTACAGGAGGGAGCGGGAAAAGAAGCCAAAGAGGCCAAGGGAAAACTGTGAGTTGCCAGTCCTATGGCCAGAAACGGCAGGTGCTTAAGCCACACCTTTCAGGCAAATAGCCTCTGTGGAACCCTTGGCTCATTGCAGCCAGGTGAGAGGGATGGAGCACTCCCTGGGAGGAAGAGGGATCTGGCAGAGGGTGGCAAGTGGTTTCCTTTTGGTGGGTTTGGCCACCTAAGCCTCCTTTGTATCTCAGAGAGGACCCCAGCCAGCACTGAAGAGGCCCCAGGGAGAGGGGATGGGGGATCTGCTCAGGCAGGCTGTCACAACCAGCCACCCTGGAAGAGAGAAACAAGGTTAGGGAGGGGCCAGAGACAGACACCTAACTATCCTGGGCCCTGGAAACTGTTAGAAGTCCAACTTGCCTGAGGGAGTGGGGGTGGGAACAGTCAGATAAGCTTTCAGAAGACTATTTAATTTATAGAGCTGATGTAGCTAAGTGGAGGAATTCCTGCCTTGCATATAGAAGGTCTCTAGCTCAAGTCCCAGTACCTCCAAAGAGAAGGGATCTAGGGAGTGATCCACTGAGTTCTCAGGGTCACAGGTAGCACTTCATGTTAGGGAACATATAGACTGAGATTCTGTTGTTTTGTTTTAGGTTTCTTTGGATCTTTTTTATAGGTTCCTTCTTCTCCTTTATTTTATTTGCTAAAAATGGGTACATCACCTAAGGAGGGCAGGGTGCAATGTGATTAATTGATAAGCACCAGCAGCCTGAAAAGGTCCTTAGGGGCATAAGAGGGCTGCTTTTTCCTGGGTTGGTTTTTGGTGTTGTATTGTTTCTTATTTGTTGTCTTTTCCCTTTCTTTATTTCCTTGTTTTCTTTTCTTTATTTTTTAAACCTACTTTATTTCTTTTTTTTCCTTCACTTTTCTATCTTCTGACTTCTGCTGCTTTTCTTTCATTCCATCTTCTCTTGCCTTGTCTTATTTTTTTCTTTTTCTCTTTCTCCATTTTCCCCCCTTTTATTCTCTTCTCATCTGTATTGACTTATAATTAATTCTATTTTGTCTCTATTTTGTTTCTTATTTCATTATTTTCTATTCCATCTTTTTTTATTCTTATTCATTTGCATTTTTTAAATAATTTTTTACTTGGATTATTTATTTCATTTCCTAGCACTTGTACTGTTACTTTTCTACCTTTTATATTACTACTATTATTATTTTTCTCTTCTTACCTCTTTCTTTTACCCTGATGCTAATATTCTTTTCCAAGGGAACAGGCAACTGCAAGGATATAGAATAAGGGGAACCAAGTATCAAAAAGGAACCTTACCACACACAAAGAAAAAACAAAATAAAATCCTAGAGTAGAAAAAGAAGCAAAATCAACTGACTAAGCCCATCAAGATAAAAAGATGACTAGACAACAACAAAAACTTGCAAGCCATACTAAGAAACAGGAAGACATTGTCCAGATAAATGAACAAACTAAAAAACAGGAAGAGCTGCAGAACATGAAAGAACTAATCAAGGATGTCCAAACAAATGTCATGAATCAACTAAATGAAGTGAAGGAAGAGATAAAAGATATTAAAAAGACATTGGAGGAACATACTGAAGAAATTGTAAACATACATAAAACGATAATCAAGATGATGTTGATGAATGGCACAATGCAAGAAATAAAAAATACACTGGAACCACATAACAGCAGATTTGAACAGGCAGAGGAAAGAATCAGTGATGTTGAAGACAATACATCTGAAATCAGACAGACAGTAGAACTCATAGATAAAAGATAGAAAAAATTCAGCAGGGACTTAGGGATTTGAATCCAATATGAAATAGACAAACATACACATTATCTGCATCCCAGATGGACAAGGGAAGGGAAAGGGTGCAGAAGGAGTGTAAAATAAATTAATGACTGAAAATTTCACAACTCTTTTGAGGGACACGGACACACATGTCCAGAAAGCACATTACACCACAAACAGTATAAATCCTAACAAGAGGACCCAAAGACAAATACTTATCAAATTATCCAATGCTAAATATATAGAGAGAATACTGAAAGTAGCAAGAGAAAAGAGATCCATCACATTAAAGGGAAGCACAAGAAGATTAAGTGCTGATTTCTCATCTGAAACCATGAAGGCAAGAAGGCAGTGGTATGACATAGTTAAGGTGCTAAAAGAAAAAAAAAAACAAAACTTCCAGTCAAGAATTCTGTGTCCAGCAAGGCCAGCATTCAAAAATCAGGGAGAGTTCAAAATATTTTCAGATAAACAGAAATTAAGTATTTCTGTCCTTCAAGAAATACTAAAGAGAGTTCGGCAGGTTGAAAAGAAAAAACAGGAGAGAAAGAGGGTTGGAGGAGAGAATAGGAAGGAAGATTGTTCATAAGAATAACTGAAAAGATAAAAAGAGAAAAATATATGACATATATAAACCTAAAGAAAATATGGCTAGTATAAGTAATGCATTGACAGTAGTAACTTTGAATGATTATGTATTAAACTCTTCAATCAAGGAACACAGATTGGCAGAATTGATAAGGAATAGGGCCCATCTATATGTGATTTACAAGAAACTCACCTTAGACCCAGGGATTCAAGGAGATTGAAAGTGAATAGATGGAAAATAATTTTACATGCAAACAATAACCAAAAATATGCAGGAGTAAATGTAGTTGGACAAAATAGATTTTGAATGCAGGGCTATTAAAAAAGACAAATATTGGACAAAATAAATTTTGAATGCAGAACTATTAAAAAAGACAAAGAAGGACACTATATTTTAATGAAAGGAGTAATCTCTAAAGAAGAAAGAACAATCATAAACATTTACACACCTAAACAGGGTGCTTCAAAAAACATGAGGTAAACATTGGAAAAACTATGTGGAAAAATAGATGCCTCTACACAATTATAATGGGGGCCTTTAATACACCATTATCACCATTAGACAGAAAATCTCAGCAAAGGATCAATAAAGAAACAGAGACCTTGAATAATATGTTAGAGGTTCTAGATCTAATAGACATTTACAGAATATTATACCAAAATACAGTTGGATATACATTCTTCTCAAGCACACATGGGTCATTCTCCACATGATTGGCCACAGAATGACCCTCAACAAATGCAAAAGGATTGAAATTAGACAAAATAATTTCTCTGACCAGACTGGAGTAAAGCTGGAAATCAGTAAGGGGCAGAGAATCAGATTAGAAACAAATATATGGTGGTAAAACAACACACTCTTAGTCAAACAGTGGATCAAGGAGGAAATCACAAAGCAAATCAGTAACTACCTTGAAATGAAAGAAAATTGCAACAGAACATATCCGCACCTATGAGATGCTGCAAAATCCATGCTGAGAGGGAAATTTACAGCCTTATATGCCTATATTAAAAAAGAAGAAAGAGCTAAAATCAAAGACCTAAGTGCTCACCTGGAGGAATTAGAAAAAGAACAAAAAACTAATTCCAAATCAAGTAGAAAGAAGGAAATAACAAAGAATTAGAACAGAGCTAAATGAAATTGAAAATAAGAAAGGACTAGGAAATAAACTGATTCTTTGAGAAAATTAATAAAATTGACAAACCCTTAGCTAGACTAATAAAGAAAAAAAGAGAGAAGATGCAAATACATAAAAAGAAGAAATGAGGAAGTGGCTATCACCACTAATCCCAGAGAAAGGAAGAGTATCATAAGAGGATACTTTGAAAAATTGTATGATAACAAGATGAATAACTTAGATGAAATGGACAAATTCCTAGAACACACAAGCAGCCTACATTGAGAGAAGAAGAAATTGATGAACTCAATGGACCAATCACAAATAATGAGATTGAATTGATCATCAAAAATCTCCCAACTAAGAATATCCCAGGACCAGATGGCTTCACAGATGAATTCTACCAAACATTCTGGAAAAAACTAACACCAATCCTGCTTAAACTCTTCCAAAAAAGATGTGGAGGGAACATTGCCTAATTCACCCTATGATGGCAACATCACCCTAATACCAAACCAAACAAAGATGCCACAAGAAAGGAAAATTACATATTTCTGCTGAACTTGGATTCTAAAATCCTCAACCAAATACTTGTTAATCATATTCAACAGGAAATCAAATAAATTTTACACAATGACCAAATGGGTTTCATCCTTGGTATACAAGAATGGTTCTGCATGAGAAAATCAATCAATAAAATACACCACATTAGCAGATGGAAAGAAGAAAATCACATGATCATCACTATTGATGCAGAAAAAGCATTTGACAAAATACAGCAACCTTTCCTGATAAAAGCACATCAAAAGATAGGAATAAAAGGAAACTTTGTCAAAATGATAAAAATTATATATTAAGAAAACACAGCTAATTTCATATTCAGTAGTAAAATGCTAAATCTTTCCATCTAAGATCTGGAATAAGACAAGGATGTCCACTGTTGCTGCTCTTATTTAACATTATGTTAGAAGTCCTTGCTTAAGCACTTAGGCAAGAAAAAGTTATAAAATCATCCAAATTGGAAAGGAAGAAGTAAAATTTTCACTGTTTTCAGATGCCATGATCATATACATAGAAAGCCATAAGAAATCTACAACAAAACTTCTAGAGGTGATAAATGTGTTCAGTAAAGTGGCAGGTTATAAGGTCAATGTGCAAAAATCAGTAGCATTTCTGTACACAAATAATGAGGAATCTGAGGAGGAAATCATGAAAAAATTTCCATTAACAGCAACAAAGAAAAGAATCAAATAACTAGGAACAAACTTAAGTTTAAAAGGACATGCATGTAGAAAACTACACAATATTGTTAAAGAAAATCAAAGAAGACCTAAATAAATAGAAGAATATCCCTTGTTCATGGATTGGAAGACTAAACATCATTAAGATGTCTGAACTACCCAAATTGATTTACAGATTTAACACAATCCCAACAAGAATTACAAACAGCATTTTTTACTGAATTGGAAAAGCTAACTTTGAAATTTATTTAGAAGGGCAAGGGATCCCAAATAGCCAAAGACATATTGAAAAAAAAAAATTGGAGGAATCAAACTACCTGACTTTAAAACATACTATAAAGCTACCATGGTCAAAAAATGGAGTTTGATGCCCTGCAAGTGGGCCTTACCTTGGAATTTATGCTCCCCGGTATGACAGAGGTGGACTCATTTCTGGTTTCCCTACACATGGTTCTTCTGCCCCTTCTATCTGAACCTGTAGTTAACAAAATACTTGTTAACTATATGTCCCAGAGACTTAAATCTTTGGTCTGACCATGTGCCAGTTGGCCCTGAATCTCAGCAGAGTTGCAACACCTACTCTCCAGTTCACTGGACTCACCCAGAACAACAAAAAAAGGCGGTGATGATGCACAATGTCCCTCTCAAGGAACAGGGAGAGCATACAACTGCAGGCAAGAGAATTCCATCCATCTGCCAATGGTATCAAGGCCCCATCTCAATTAGAAGCAAAGTGGGCATCACCATCCCAAAATCCTCAAGACTGGGGAATGCACAATGGACTAAAGTAGATTTACTATTATTCTACTATAGACTTATTGTTATTCTAGCAATGGAAGAACTTTTATCATTGATGTGGAGGTTCTGAGGGAAGGGAGAGGAAAAATAAGCATAAGAAAGGGGAATTTGGGGGAAATTGGAATTGTCTTGCATGACATTGCAATGACAGATACAGTGCATTATATATTTTATCATAACTTACTAAACTATTAACCACAGTTAGTGTCAATGATTCAATATGTGTTCATCAATTGTAATAAATGTACCAAACTAATGAAGGATGTTGCTAATGTGGGAAAGTGTGGGAGGAGGAGGAAGTGGGACATATGGGAATCCTTTGTATTTTTTATGTAACATTTATGTAATCTAAAACTTCTTTAAAATTAAATAAATAATTATTACAAAAAATATACTTCTTATAATCCATCTTTCAAAATCAATAATAACTCATATTCTTTTTGTAATGTTTGTAGTATTATTCTGTTATTTAATTTTCAGTTAGAGTTTTCTGTGGTCATTCTTTGAGAATAGATCTGCTAGAGAAAAATTCTCTTGGTTTTCCTTCATCTGTGAATGTTTATAAATAAAATACATAAAACTGAATTAAAAAGAAAATATGACATATCAAGTTTTGTGAAATTCAGCTATAAAACTTTATTAAGAGAAAAATGTATAAGGAAAGAATGGAACACTTCAGATCCCAACTCATTTTATATGGCCAGTATTACCAAAACTAGCAAAAAAAAAGGAGAGAGAAAATGATCATTATGTAGCAATATTTATCTTCATCTTAGACCAAAAGATCCTTTACAAAATGTTAGCAAATTGAACCCAACAGTGAAGAAAATGAAATATAGAGCATGACCAAGTTGATTTATTTCAGATATGAAAGGCTGGTTTGACATTTGAAAATCTATCAGTGTAATCTCCATTGTTTACAAGCTAAAGAAAAAAAAGAAGAAAGAAAAAAATCCCATCAATTGACATCAAAAGCATTGAATAACACCCAACCTCTATCATATAAAAAATAATTACCTCAACTTGATAGAAATTATTTAAAAAATCAAACATAATATACAACTAAACACATACTTGATGGTGAAAACTGCTTTTCCTATAGGATCAGGAACAAAGAAAATTTATATGTGTCCCTCATTCTTATTCAAAAAACTGTGCTAAATCAATAACATGGAGAACTACTCAACAAGAAAAATAAGCAAACTATTGTTACATGAAATAATTTGAATTGATATCAAGAGAATTATATCAATTTTCTTCCAATCTTCCAATCTAGGAAGATCAAACACTGTATATAATTCCATTCACATAACATTCTAGAAATGATGGAATTATTAAACTGGGAAGGAATCAGTGATTGCCAGGAACTGGAGGAGTGAGGATATCTGTCTGGATATAAAGGGATCCTTGAAATGATGGAACT
>JAQZBX010059039.1:0-17629 GCA_029593785.1 Cabassous unicinctus | reverse complement strand
TTTGAGGTACCAGGGTTGGGGATTGAACCTGGGACCTTGTATGTGGGAAGGCAGCTGTCAACCACTGAGCTACACTGGCTCCCCCAAGTTGGTTTCTTCATTTGTTTTGCTTGCTTGTTTGTTTTGTTGTTGTTAGGAGGTATGGGGAATCAAACCCAGGACCTCGTACATGGGAAGCAGGCACTCCACCACCTGAGCTACATCCACCCCTAGGACTTTATACTTTTTTTTTTTTTTTTAAGCAAATCAATTTTATTGATACATATGAACAAAGCATACAATTCATACAAAGTGCACAATCACTGGTATTCGCACAATCACATAGCTATGCATTCATCACCTCAATCATCATTAGAACATTTTCATTATTTCAGTAATAATAATAAACAAAAAACAAACAAGCAAGAAAATCCATCACCTCTTGATCTCTCTATGCTCCCCCTGTTGTCCACAGCTCCCATTTCTGGCTATTCTTGCACAATTACTTTTTTTTTCTCTTTATAAATTAATTTATATTTACATTTTATGTAAATGGAATCATACAATATGTTACACAATATATTTAGTACATAGTAATGTAATCATACAGTATTTGTCCTTTTGTGTCTGGTTTGCTTCGCTCAACATAATGTCCTCCAGGTTCATCCATGTTGTCATATGCTTTACGACTTCGTTTCTTCTTACAGCTGCATAATATTCCATCACGTGAATACACCACAGTTTTTTTTATCCATTCGTCAGTTTATGGAACCTGGGTTGTTTCCAACTTTTGGCAATCGTGAATAATGCTGCTATGAACATCGGTGTGCAGATGTCTGTTCGTGTCACTGCTCTCAGTTCTTCTGGGTATATACCCAGTAGTGGTATTGCAGGGTCACGTGGCAAGTCTATATTCACCTTCTTTAGGAACTGCCAAACAGTCCTCCATAGTGGCTGTACCATTCTGCATTCCCATCAACAGTGAAGAAGTGTTCTTATCTCTCCACATCCTCTCCAACACTTGTAGTTTTCTGTCTTTTTAATAGTGGCCATTCTGATAGGTGTGAAATGATATCTCATTGTAGTTTTGCTTTGCATTTCCTTAATCATGAGTGATGTTGAACATTTGTTCATGTGTTTTCTTGCCATTTGTATTTCTTCTTTGGACAAATG
This sequence comes from Cabassous unicinctus, assembly GCA_029593785.1. Classification (NCBI taxonomy): domain Eukaryota; kingdom Metazoa; phylum Chordata; class Mammalia; order Cingulata; family Chlamyphoridae; genus Cabassous; species Cabassous unicinctus. The sequence continues at coordinate 16,477 of JAQZBX010059039.1, read as the reverse complement.
TCTATTCAAGTCCTTTGCCTGTAGCAGTTCAGCATTGTTTATGAATTCCAAAACAGTTATTGGATTATTTTTTTAAACTGGTCTGTCAGAAGTATCACTTTTAATTGATTAAATTATGATTAGGATTTTGATTGGGCCATGTCAGTAGGGTGTTGAGTCCCTGCCCCTTGGTGGGCAGGGACTCACAGAGAAAAGACATGGCAAAGGACAGAGTTGGGAGTTTTTGAGCTGGAGCCCAGGAAGTGAACACAAGGGAGAAGAACACAGAAGAATTGAGACAGCTCCGTAGACACAGCAGAAGTCCTGGGGAGAGAGACAGAGTGGTTCACTTGATAGTCTACAGCTGGCCTTGTGGAGAGAGCATAGCAGCTAAGCCTGGAGAGAAACGGAGCCCTGGGAAGAGAGGAACCCAAGAAGCCTGAACTCTTGGCAGACTTTGGCAGCCAAGACCCTGCCTTGCTCTGAACTTCTGGATTCAGGATGATCAAGGGCCTACATTTAACATCTTTCAGGGAACAGGAGGATTTAAACCCCATCTCATCCAACAGGCTGTCCAATGGTCAGAATTTCAAGTCCCATTTAAAGTGGATGCTGGAATTATTTCTGGATGAAGTTTGGTAGTGTAATTTGGTGGTCTGAAAATCCCCACGCTGGTGGCTACCCAGCCCAGTGACCCACAAGGCTTGCACGCCTTGTCAAAGACGCCTTGGTGTTGGCTTTTATAAAGGGTATTTATTTGGGGCAGAAGCTTACAGTTACCAGGCCATAAAGCATAAGTTACTTCCCTCACCAAAGTCTATTGCCATGTGTTGGAGCAAGATGGCTGCCAACATCTGCAAGGGTTCAGGCTTCCTGGGTTCCTCTCTTCCCCGGGCTTGCTTGTCTCTGGGCTCAGGAGGCGGATCTCTTTGTGGGTTCCATCAATGGGGGAGAAGGAAGGGCCGTGATGGCCAAAAGGTGCTCAGAAATTTCGTTTCTCCCTACTTCTGTTATGTTCCTAGGGAGGGACCGATGGCCCAGAAAATCTATTACCCCTACTAACTGACATGTAGCAGCCCCTCAAAAGCGTTTGCTGAACTTAATTGATTCTGCTACACGGTGTGCTACCATGGAGGGGGAAAAAAATGCAGAGCAGAGACTTTGCAATCTGGCCCGTCTCTAGAATTGCTATCTGCGTCCTTTGGACAAGTTATTTTACCTTTCTGGGTCAAAGTTTTCTCTTGCATAAAATACCTACACGGGTCGTGGAGCTCAGGGGTAACCGAGTCAGGGGTAGGTGCTGGCGCCCCCCGGCAGCCGAGGAGAACACGCCGCTCTTGGAGTTCCAAGCGGCCCCTGCGGTGCCCCCTCCAGGCCGCGCGGTGGCGCTGCGCCCCCGCCGAGGGCCCGGCCTCTCCTCGCAGCGCCGGGGCACGCAGGCTCCTGGGGACCCTGAGAGCGGCGGCGACGCGGCGGTGTGGCCCCGGGTGAGTGCGGCCGGCGGGGTCGCCGTCCTCCAGGCCTGGCCCCTGTCGTCGCGGCCTGGGGAGCGGCGACTAGGCCGCCAGCGCTCTGTGCGGGGCGCCGGGCCCCGAGGAGCAGGCCCGACGGGCGAGGGCAGCCGGGGCCCATCCTGCCGCTTTCGGGACCCCGGGCCCCGGCGTGCGGCCGCCCAGGCGACGGGGCTCTGCGAGGAGGCCGCCCCCCACCCCCACCTCGGGGGGACCCCCCTGGGAAAGCGGGCGGAGCACGGATGTGATGCCCTCTTTAGCTTTGGCTCGGTGGTGCCGTGGAGGGGTCGCGGAACTGGGAGTCAGGGGGCCGCCCCCTTCTCATCACCTTTTTTATTTTAATTTTTTGAGATACTGGGCCCGGGGATCGACCCTGGGACCTCGTATGTGGGAAGCCGGCGCTCAACCACTGAGTCACATCGGCTCCCCTGAGTTGGTTTTTTCGGTTTTTGTTTTTAGGAGACACCGGGGATCGAACCGGAATCTCCCATGTGGGAAACGGGCTCAACCACTTGAGCCCCATCCCCTCCCCGTTTCTCATCTTTTGCCTTGCCCAGAGGACCCTGGGCACATCACTTGCCCTTCTTATTTGTAAAGGGAGAGACGTTGGATCCGGTGGCCTCTAAGGCCCTTTCAGCACCGACTCTGCAGGGTTTTGGATGCGCCCAGAAACTGTGCTCTTATCCCCGGCTCTGTCCCATTTCCCCCCGCAGGCTCTCCCACCTGTCACCCTGGCCCTTCTCTGCTTGGACGGTGTCTTCCTCTCCTCAGCTGAAAATGACTTTGTCCACCAGATTCAGGAGGAGCTGGACCGCTTCCTGCTTCAGAAGCAGCTTTCAAAGTAAGCTGGTGAGGGTAGTGGAGGGGCTGCCGCTGCCTGTGCCCCCTTGGCTCCCAGGAAGGGCACAGTTTGCCCTGAGCCACCTATGCCCTCTTCCTCAGGGGTACATACGAGGTAACTGGCTTGCAGGTGCCTCAGACCTTGCTTTAGTCTTAATAATACATGTTCTCTGGCCTCTCCCAACTGCGTCTTTTCTTTGTAATTCTGAGCATCACCTGGACGCTGAAGGGGCCAAGCAGAGGAAGGGGGATGGGACCAATAGCTCCCTGTGAATCCTTGCTGTGAAAATCTCTATACTCAGGTCCTTTGCAGGCTGCCTGGGATGGGGGGGTGCCATGGGGCTGCAGAAGGAGCCTCGTATTAAGCCACCTTTAAACTGGTAGTGGTGGGGACAGGTCCTGGGGGCTGGACCTGGAGCCCCTGCTTAGCACTCCTTCTGGTCCCTCCGCAGGGTACTTCTTTTCCCCCCACTCTCCAGTCGCCTCCGGTACTTGATCCATAGAACAGCAGAGAATTTTGATCTCTTGAGCAGCTTCTCTGTTGGGGAAGGCTGGAAGAGGAGGACAGTCATCTGTCACTTGGACATCAGGTATGTATCCCACCTCCTTGGAGGGCCCTCCATGGTTCATTGGTCTAGTCAGCTGTCAGCCCCTGGGAGGGCAATGCCTTTTGGGAACCAGGGCTGAGAACCCCTAGGCTACTGCCTCTACCCTCAGCCTCACTTGCTTAGACTCCCTTTGATTCAGCAGTGGAGTCGAATTGCATTATTTGTGGAATTCATTTAGGCAAATTCAACTATACTCTTTGGGCAAAGAAAGAGAGAGAGAGAGAGCAGTTTAAGTAGGGAGGGTGAGTCTACCCAGTCTTCCTCCTAGTGAGCTTGTGCCCCAGAGAGACCAAGAAAAAGGAGCAGCAAATCTGCTCCTTCAGACCTCTCTCTTTCCATGTGTGCCTCTCAGGATGAGCACCCATCATAATAACTGTGATCCTAGTGCTTAAAGTTACATATTTTTCTACTAACCTAGTCCCCAAATGCTGTTACCTTCCCTGGTGCCTAACCAAAGATCCAGCCGTCTCTAATTTGGTTCATAACACTAGGGGGAGAACTAAATGGCATTCAACTTCCCACATGATGCCTTCCTGAGATTTCCGTGGGTCCCGTTGGCTTTGGATTTTGCTGAAGGCTCACTTGAGAGCCTCACGCCTGAATGTGGGGTGGCTCCTGTGAACAGTTTTCCTTTGGGCTCAAACACGGCTCTGACTTCCTCCTCCCGTCCCTGCTCCAGGTTGCCCAGTTCAGATGGCCTCTCTGGCCCCTGCAGACCTCCTGCCTCCCACCCTGGCAAGTACCGTGGTCCTCGGCTCAACTCAAGCCAGGGAACAGCTGCTGGTCCCCGAGGGGCATGGGCCGGCCGGTGGCATCGTGGACGCAAGCCGGACCAGGCTCTTTATGTGCCCCGCGTGCTGCGCAGGCAGGAAGAAGAGGCGCCAACCCTTGATCTAGGGCTTGAGGGAGAGGCTGCAGCTGGCAGGGTCCCAGAAGAGCCTGGAGATGTTGGCGCGGGGGACCCTGACCCGAACCAGGGACTCTCTGTGTTGATACCTCAGGCAACAGAGGACATGAAGGGCTGGGGCCAAAGTGGTGAGAAAGAGCCGCTGCGGGACCCATTGGGCTCCGAGTCCCCGGGACCTGAGAGTCACTCAGGGGAGGGAGATGGGTTGGAGATGGCCCAGCAGCTTGTGTCCAGCCTGCAGCTGAACTTGGAAGAGGGGAATGGGAGTCAGCTGGAGAAGAGCATGGCTGCGGCAGAGGAGGAAGAGGAAGAGGCAGAAGAGGCGGAGCCTGGCAGCTGCTCAGAGGACGATTACAATGAGCTGCTGCAGGAGGTGATGGGGCTCTTAAGCCCGGAAAAGGGAGGGCGGAAGTGAGGTGGGTGTAGCTTTGGGTGGACGAGGACAAAGCGTCTTGGCGTGGATGGGTGGGGGCTGTGCTGCGAGTGGCCGGGCTGGGTGTGGGGTGATAGTTGGTCCTTTAGGAAGCATGGGGGAAGGGCATGGGGACCTTGCCAGAAAGAGTTGGGACTTGTGCGGCAGAGCAGAGGAGGCCCAGGCTGTGGAGTCAGGAGGTGTGTGTTTGGGTCTCAGTCCACCCATTTAGGAGCTGTTTAACCTTGAGCAAGTCAGTTTGCTCTTCTAAGTATCAGTTTCTTCATCTGACAAAAAACAGTTAATAATAATACATACTTCACAACAGAACGGATGTGGAAGTGCTTTGTAACAGGCTATGAATATGGGTCATGGAGATTATTTTTATGCCTGAAGTTTTGTCTTACACATCTGGTTTCCTTGGAACTGTGTGTCTGCCCCCGAGACTGCCTTTATTAGGCTGACAAGGCGGACATCTTTTATTGCTGTTTTACAGATGAGGACTGGAGACCAGAAAGACTTGTTTATTATCACGTCATTAGCTCTCTTTCTTACTGGCTGTGTACTTTGGGACACATCACTTAACTCTTTGACTTTTAGTTTCCCCATCTGTAAAATGAATTTATTGAATATTGTTTTCAGGATTATATAAAACAATGTATGTAAGCACTGGTCTCCCAGTGAGAACTCCATAAAAGTAAGTTCCCTCTCCTAAAACTCAGGCTTCTTGATCTTCCAGCCCAGTCTGCCATCATGCTGCCTCCTCCAGGTTCCTGTCGGGGTGCTCTGGTGGAAAGCTGCCCTTGATTCTCTCGCCCCTGCCAACTGAGGCGCCTGCAGAACTCTCAGTGTGTGGTTTCTGCACCAGTTATTTGGAGCCCTGCCTGGCAGAGCTCCTCTTGCTAAAGGGTCCATTCTCTCCCAGATAACAGACAACCTGACTGAGAAGGAGATTCAGGTAGAGAAGATCTGTGTGGACACGTCCTCCTTTGTAGAGGAGCTGCCGGGCGAGAAGGACTTGGCCCATGTGGTGGAGATCTACGACTTTGAACCAGCGCTCAAGACAGAGGACCTACTGGCGGCATTTTCTGAGTTCCAGTGAGTGCCAGCAGGGTTGTAGGGTAGCGGTGGAGATGGGGTGCTTGCCTTCTAGAACGTCTAGGAAATGCCTTTGTTGTTGGGGACACGTGTTACTCCTTCAGTGCCTAATGACCCAGAAAGGTAGAAGGTGGATGTGGTTGCTTTGGGCTCCGTCCTCCTGAGCATTTGAGGTCGCTGGCTACGACCAGGGGAAGAGGAGAGCTGATTTTTTGGTTGTAGGCACCTTCCAGAGGCCCCAGACCTGGTCCTGCTGTGTGTGCTCACGCGCCTGCCAGGACCAGGGGAGAAGCTCCCTCAGGCATGGGGCGGCAGGCAGCCCACTTGCCTGCTGTGCTCTACATCCCAGCAGACTGAGGCCCAGCTCTGTGTGGGGACTTTTTTCTGGGGTGAACTGGGCTTGAACAATGCAGTGGGGTTGAGTCAGGGTAGAAATGGGAGCCAGTTGGGATGAGAAAAGATTTTCCTTCTCCATTTCCCCAAATTCCTGTGAATCCAACCCTTTGTCTTTTCTTTTTTTTTTTCCTCTTCTTTTTCCTTTCTGTAATTTCCCTTTCTTCAAGGCCCTCTTTTCTGATTTTTTGCTTCCCAAACAACCTTCCCTTGCCCTCCCTGAGCCTAAGCTGGAGAAAAGCTGGAAGGCCATCTGGGGGGCCAGAGGGAGGCGGCTGAGGAGCGCTTCTGCTCCCGACCCCTGAGGTGTGGCTGGACTGGGGACACTGGTGACATCCTCAGCCAGGATGGGCAATGTCCCCAAAGGAACTGGATGGGAGGCCCAGAACTGCTTTTGGTCTTTCGTGGGCCCCAGAGTCACTGGTGCCTACCTGGGCCGTGGAAATAAAGATTTCCTGGGAGCAGTGATGTTGCCTAATTCAGGTCCTGTCCCTTCCCCACAAACCCTGTTATCTCAAGCCTCAGAACCTGTGCTCTTGGCCTGGCTGGGAGAGTGCCTGTGGGAGCCACCCTCATCCCTGGCCTGTGCTTTAAGAACTCTCGGAGTCCTGGCTGCTTCAGTTCTTGGAATCAGGGACCCACCTGACATATGAATGGGGTGACATTTGTGTTTTTGAAGCTAATTATATGGTCTTCAGAGAAAGTGCTGTAATTGGTTGTCCCCTCCGCAGGAGACTGGAACTTGTCTTGGACTTGTAGTGTTTGAGGTCTGGAGGTGGAAGGAACTTCCCGGTGCTTGGGATTCTTAGAGGAAGGGGTTTTGATTGTTTGCTTTCATAACCACTTGTCTCCTGTCCCCTTGGCACAGAGAGAAGGGTTTCAAGATTCAGTGGGTGGATGACACTCACGCACTCGGCATCTTTCCCTGCCTGGTGTCAGGTAATGTGGCTTTCACAGTGGGTTCAGCCTCTTCTCTCACCACTCTTGGAGTCTGGGGAGGATTGGTTTCCTTGGGTGAAGGATTGTCCATCTCCAAGGTACAGGTTAAGCTGACCAAGTTCTCAGGAGCCTGAGGTTTCAGGGAAGGGGCTGGTGTTTAGGGAACAGTGGGGTCGGGGCTCCATCTCTGGAGCGGGAACCTACTGAAAGGGAGGGAGGAGAGAAGGCCACGAGACCACCTGGGGAGCACCGGCCAGGGGTGGGCCCTTGGCTGTCCCCTTGGCTCTGCCGCAAACTGTGTGGGCTTGTCTCCTGGCCTGTTTCCTCATATATAAAACAGTGGGTGTTTTGGACCCGAACCTCCTTGCACCACTGCCATGACGTGTGCTGTAAGTAGCCCACGTGCCCCATGGTCCCGAAGGCTTCACTGGGGACTGTCACTCAGGGCAGTGAGTGAAGGTCCCCTGGGAGGGTGTTGAGTGGCGACTAAAGGTAGAATTTGTTGTAATTTTTAAAAAGACTCTGGGCTTTACTAGAAGGCAAGGAGCCTGCCTTTCCTGAAGTCAGATTTGTAGCCTCACGGAGCAGCTCCTGACCAGCACAGAGGGGAGTGTGGGGACACTGGGTTCTGTACAGGTTTTCCCTTCTGAGGGCACAGGTGTCCCTTCTGCAGGCCTGCAGGGCTCTGGGGGACAAGGGACCCATATGGCTGTTGTCTCTTGCCCCAACAGAGCTGCCCTGTCCCTGAGCCTTGAATGGGCTGCATAGAGCAGGTAGCATCAGTTTTGGGTGATTCATGGGACCCTGGGGCCAGAGGGGTTCCCAGAGGATATCTCCAGATCTGTTTTCTCTTCATAGCTGCGGAAGCCCTGACCAGGGATTTCTCAATGCTGAAGATCCGGCCCCTCACACAGGGAACCAAGCAATCGAAGCTCAAAGCCTTGCAGAGGCCAAGTAAGGAAGCCAGTTGTTTCTGGGTGAGACGGGGGTGTGTGCGTGTGGACAGGGTGGGGTCTTCACCTTCTGACTCACTTCCCCCTTCTTCATTTCTCTACCTTTAGGATCCCTGGGCTCTGGTCAGAGGGGCTGCATTCCCTCCACTCCACCTGGGGTGCCTGGGAATGAGGGTCCCATAGGAGTGGTAACTGACACCCTCCTCTAGGTGCTGTTCAGGGAAAAGCTTAGTCTTTCTTTTGTGGAACATGGAAACCATATTCTGCAGTAGAGGAAAATGAGCTTGGGCTTTGGGCTCAGCCTGGCATTTGGTCCTGGCTCTGGTACTTCTTTAAGTTGACCTTGAGCAAATCACTTCCTGTCTGTGAGTGGCTTCTTTATCCATAAAATAAGCTGATTTTTTAAAGAGTAGACTGGAGGATGGAGTGAAATAGCCTAGGAGACCTGCCTGGAATGGTGAAGAGTATACAGAATGGGCCAAATAAATGGTGGCTCCTTCCCCTTTCCTCTTCTCCTTCCAGAGCACGTGGTAGAGGTTCTCAGAGGCCAGTTTTCTGGACTGCAAAGCAGGCCTGGAAGAGGCCTCTAGAGGAGGGCCTCTGTGCTCTGGTGATGGTGACGTGGCTTTGTCCCAGACTGCTGGGAGACAGTAAACGTCCCATCTGTAGTCCCATCCTGGTGTGAGTTCTCTCCACAGGGCCCCCTATAAAGCAGGGAGGTGGACAGGATTAGCACCTGCCCACCCCCATTTTACAGATGGAGAAACAAGGGCACAGAGGAGGTGAGAGGACTGGATCAGGAGAGGCCCGGAGCCCCTACGCGCCCCTCTCACCAGCATCTGGCATGCTGTAGGCACAGTGGGGTCTCAGACCCTACACGCATAAATTAGAGGTCAGCTCAGAGGCTCTTTCTTCTAGATTTATTTTGAGGCTCGCTGTCTGGCTTGTCTTCTTTAGGAGGCACTGGGAATGGAACCCGGGACCTCCCATGTGATAGGTGGGCACCCAACTGCTTGATCCACATCTACTTCCCAGAGGGTCTTTACATACCCTTGAATGCTTGAATGCAAGTCCTCACCCCGTGGGCCTTTCTGTTTTTTTGTTTGTTTTTTTTACGTTTAATTTTATTAATTTTATTATTTTTATTTTTTTAACTTTCTATTAGAGAAGGTGTAGGTTTACAGAAAAATCACGCATAAAATACAGAGTTCCATATACTACCCTATTATTTATGCCTGGTTTTGGTGTGGTACATTTGTTGCAGTTGATGAAAGGACATTTTTATAGTTGCACTATTAATTATAGTCCATGGCTTACTTTAGGGTTCTGTTTGTATTGTACAGTCTTACAGATTTTTAAAAAATCATTTTATTCTAGTAACAAATATATAACCTCAAATTTCCCCTTTTAACCACATTCAAATATATTTTCCAGTGCTGTTAATTATGTGCACAATGTCGTGCTTTCCTTTTAGAGCTCCTGCGTCTGGCCAAGGAGAGGCCACAGACAAACACAGCGGTGGCCCGGAGGCTGGTGGCCCGGGCCCTGGGGCTCCAACACAAAAAGAGAGAGCGGCCTGGGCTGAGGAATCCCCCACCACCCTGAGGCCCCCACAGGCCCCCACAGGCCCCACAGGCCCCACAGGCCCGGCTCCCACCCCAGGCACTAAGCTTGGTGCCCCAGCACCGAAAGCCTTTACAGACACCGGAGCAGCCCTGCGCAGGCTGGCACTAGTGTGGGGTGTGGTGGGCTTTTGTTTGGTCTAGTTCCAGAAGTTTCCAGAAGAAAAAATAAAAACTGTTAAATAAGAAGCTGTTACAGTGTGATTGCTTCAGCATGTGGGGTCAGCCACGGACACTAGGGGGTGCTGTCCAGCCGCCCAGGTTAGGCGTGGGCCTGCTGAAAATAGGGCGCTCTAGGAGCTGGGCCTGGGGCATGCAGGCGTAGGGGTGTAGGTTGGCCCTCTTGTTACACCTGCCTGGTCTCCTCCGGGTACCCCAACCTTCCGTCCTGTGCTGCAGAGCAACTGGGGGCTAATGGCAGTGCCGAGGGCTGGTCCTAGTGCTTCCTGTCTGGTGCGGGTGACAAAGGGCTCTTTGCAGAAATAAATGTGAACAGAGCCTGGAAGTGACATGAAATGCAGGCTGCATTTGCTCTCACAGGAACGGGGCTGAGGGCAGGGCCACAGTGCATTCCTGCCTTCAGGTTTGGGAAGAGTGGTACCAAGGGGGCTCTAACCAGTGCTTTGAGGTCATGTGGCCCCCTCTGATTTGCTGGGCCCTGACACGCTCCTGACACAAGTGGGTGCTTTGTCATCTGGGCTCTGCTGCCGGGGTGACCTCTGAGCCCCTACCCTGCTGATATGCATATTGTGTTATCAGCTGCTTCAGAGCTCGAATCCAGCACTGCCCTTTGGGGAAATCTAGTGATCGTCTAAACATAGCTTTCCCACCTGGTCCTCATATAGCTATTGTTCCCTCCACCCCCGACAAATTTCAGTGAACAACAAAGTTCAGGAAGAGTTACTGCGTTGCATTTTTGCTGTTTTTTTTTGTGTGTGTGTGTGATGTCTTCCAGAAGGCAGCTGCTGCTTACTCCCTCTGCAGTCTGTATTGAATGAGGCACCCTGTGGCCACACTGGACGGTAGGGGGCTCAGGAACCCAGCTCTGCAGGAGTGAAGCCATAAGCTGATGAATTTGATCTGAGGCAACGTCTCTGCTGACAAAAATAGAGGAACCCAGCAGCTCAGGGGCCTAGGTCGCGTGGTTCAAATGAAATGCAAGCTACGTATTGTAAATCTTTTATTTGAAGTTTCAAGTACGTGTAAGTGTCGGCGATGACACATGGTGTTTGGTGAGTGTCCTCATCACCCAGGACCCTGGTTATAGCACCACTGAATCAGTTACCCACAGAACTGGAACAACACGAAGACGAGCCACTTACACAGGTGGGGTTTCTCTGGAGCTGTACTTTCAAAGGCCCAGATGCCCCATATTAAATGCTGCTCAAATGACTTTGTATTTCAGAGTCTGTGAAAATACGATATGATAATGGTATCTTTGAAAGAGGGTGGGGCAGGAGCACCAACTCTGACCTCACCGAATCAGAAATCCTGTGGCAGCATTGTTTATATATGTGAATATAATAGACTAGAGTAGAGGCAGTTGGTTTAGTTGGAAGAAAGGTCTAGGTATTCAAGTTTGCTGGAAAAGACCTAAGAGGAGGAGAAATGGGATTCAGCCTGACCACCTCTGGGTAGATGAGCCCAAATGTGCCAACATATAACTTGAGAAGAAAATGGCCCCATAGACTATCTGTGGTGAGCTGGGTGGTGTCAGACTTGGGTGGACTGTAGCTTGGACGGGACAAGCTGATGACAACCGGAGGCAGGGGCTGGACCTGTGCTCCTGGGGTTCTGGACAAGCCTGGCTCTTGGCGCAGTGCGGCGCTGCCCCCACAGCCCTGTGTTCGTGCTCCAGGCCCAGCCCTCACCCCGGCCCCCGGGGGCCTTCCCAGGCTCCAGATGGCAGGCAGCAGCAGATGGCAGGAGCATCCCCTTCCTCCTGAGCTTGGGCATGACTGCAGGGGGTCAGGGGGGAGGAGTGGAGAGGGAGGCAGGAGAGTGTGGGAGTTGTTGGGAGAAAGTTCCAGAAAAGGTGTGTGTGGTGACCACATGTGCTTCTTTAACGCTTGGAGAGCTGGTTTGTTATGAGTCCACTGAAGTGTTCGAACTTCTTTTCAGTTTCTTCACTGAAGGAACCACCTGAAGGGTGGGAATCAGGGAGAAAGATTTGGTAAGCAAGCTCTGCTGTCCCTTTTGTTCCCCAAGTCATAAAATCCATGGAAAATGTTTCCTTATTGGAAACTAGAAGTAACAGTAGTTCACTAACCTCCAGTTCTTGACAGAGGAAAACCTGATACACGGAGCCCACAAAATGGCTGACACCCACATTTTTGTGGTCACAAGCATAATGAGTTGGTGGCCTCAGTGCTGGCCCTTAAATAGCTTTGGGGTCTGTGCAGGGTCAGCCTGGTTTAGTAACGCCCTCTTGGCCAGAGCTGGCAGTGAAAACTCAGTCTCCACCCAGGCTTCCTTCCTGAACGTGGAAATGTGATGCTGGCTCCACTCCCCAAGCTCTTTACCCAAACGAGGAAGTTGCCTCTGGTTCCTCGAGAAGAGAAAGTAGGGCAGCTCTGGCCTGTCAGCTGGAGGGCGGGCGGCAGGGAGGGAGCTGTGGGCCTGAGGTGGACGCAGCGCCCCAGGAGGGCCCAGGGCTTACCTATGTGGCAGTTGTACATCCAGATGCGGTGGCCATCGTAGCGGGTCCTGCACTTCATGATGTTGTTGGTGAAATCAGACTCTGCAACCTCGTAGTTGGGGTTAATGACGACCTGGGGAAGAGCCAAGCCAGAGGGGGCTGCCATCCTCCACCCGAGGCCCAGGGGAGCAGAGAGACGCCATGACAGGAGCATGGCGGACACTGTAACCCAGGTGCAGGATGGGCCAGAGGGTGGTCTGTGCATCCTGAGAAAGTCCTGGGGGAGGTGGAGATGAGCATGGCCTGGAGGGCTCAGACCTTCGAGTACATCTGTCTGGCCCTACCAAGAGAAGGCTGTCAACAAGGGGTTACCCTCTCCCCGGTGCTCTAGGAAACTGAGGATGGTCGAGAGGCCAGAGTTGGGGTCTGGGGAAGCCACAGAACAAGATGTGGGAGAGAACTAGAAGGGAACTGGGAGGTGGGGGTGGGGGTGGTGCTAGAGATGGGGTGGGGAGAACACCGGGCAGTGTGGAAGGGAGGAAGAGGGCTGCCCCAGGGGGTCGGGAGACCATGCCCGCTGGACATGCTTCTCTCTCTCTCTCTCTCTGGGCCTTGGTGCTTCCTCGTGAGATGCTGGGCTGGACTGGGCCCTGGGGCTCTGTGGCTGCTGTGGAGACGAGACCCCCTCCCACCTCCTTCCTCCTCCTTTCCCCAGCTAGGAGGTTGTGGCCCAAGGGTGCAGGCCTAGACAGGGCCATCGCCGTGAGAGGGTTTCTGTGAGGGGACGGAAGAGGGGAGACATGGGGTGAGGAACCTGGAAGAAAAAAGGGAGGGAAGGGGGAGGGTGAAGAGACGAAAGCTGTAACGGGGGCTGTGGACAAGGTGTGGAGGACACAATGACAGGCCTTCCCTCCGAGCACCCTGCCTCATCGTTGCGAAGGGCTGAGACCCCTGGGCGAGGGGAGACGGCTGGAGTGGGGACAGCTGCCAGTTACGGAGTATTTTAGGTTGGTGGCCTTGTAGGTAGGCAGGCAGACTGGACCTGCCCAAAGATATGCTGTGGGAAACTGAGGCCAGACAGCCCCCAGGCCTGTGTCCTGGCCCAGTGGGGGCCATCCTGGGAGCTCTGTCCCACTTGTGGCCCTGCTTCTTCAGCCAAGGTGGTAAGTGCCTGCTCTGGGGTAGCCTTTTCTTTCATCTCTTTTCTACCCAGTGACCCTGGTTGTCCTCTGCCCCTCCATCCACCTGCCAGCACATGACACACAGCACAGGGCAAACAAACTCCCCACATGCAGGTCTCCCGAGGGCACCTGCACATGCAGCTCCTTTCCCCCGGCTCTGCCTCCCTGAGGGGTGTGGACGGCTGTGCCACCCAGGGGCTGCCTGGCAGCGCAGCCACGGGGCAGTGGTACCACGAGGATGGTGTCGGGGCCAGCCTGGCCCGTTTGGGGATGGGGGTGGGGGGCTGAAATACCGTCTGCACGATCCCATCCATCTCTTACAGTCCAAAGCGTGTGAGGATCTGAAGGAAGTTGCTTTGGTTTCTTAGGGAAAAAAAACCTGCTTTGAATCCAGGAAAGGATGAGAAAGAGGATACAGAAAAGGGCCACCAGGAGCCCGGTAAAAATTCAGCCCTGTCTCTGAGCCTGCACACCAGGCCCCTCTGCCTGGAGCACCTCTTCCTCCTTGGCCGGGCTCATCCCTCTGCAATGAAGGTGGGGGATTTGGGTTCAAGTTGGAATGGACGGGCACCATGGAATTTCCAGGCCAGGCTTTCACACACATCTAAAGTGCCATGTATATCGCAAAGGAAATACTCTTTTAGGTTCATCAGAGGCATTAAGAGCCCCAATGAGTTAATTTGCTCCTTGTATAGTTCAGGGGTGCCGAACACAATCTAGAGTTGACATGGCCTGGGTTTGATTGGCTATAAAGTCAGGATAATAATAGTGCCCTTTTCATGGGGATTAAATGAGGATACACTTAGGGGCTTAGGCAGTGCTTGGCACCTCACAAATATTTAATAACCGGTACTGATAACCAGCTGGCACTTGTCAGAATCCCCGCTGACACACGTTCACCCAGCAAGGTGAGGGCAAACTGCAAACTCAAGCCACCACGCACCGCATACATGCTCACAGACACGGATATTCATTTTTAAAATAAAGAGCTCGCTGCTCCTTGGGCCTCTCCAAGTCTGCGGTTCCAGCCTGTGGGTGGAAAAGTGCTTGGCTGTCCCATTTCCAGCCTCTGTAATTGCCCAGGAAACTTCTCAGAGTCCCTCTGTGGTTGCTCCTCTGCAGGTGCGGGGCCATGGACCAGGCCTGAGCTGTCTGAATAGCCCCTCGGGAAGGCTTTGAAGGGAGAATGACACATTTCTGGCCATCCACTTTGCCACCCAGCTGGGCCAGGTTGAAAACAAGATGGGTGGGCATGTGAGAGAGAGCAAATGGGCAAAACGGAGCCACTGGCAGAAGGACACACGTGCACCCGAAGGAAGATACTGAGGAGATGGAGTGCCTTGCACCCTTCAGATCATCTCCCACTAGTTAGGGCCCTGGCAAGATAACGCAGCTCACGCAAAGGTGTGGAGGTGGGAAGGCAAGGGACCCCTGCTTCCCCCCAGAGCTGGCCTTCCAGCCCGGGCAGAGCACGTGGACGCCTGGGAAGTCTCCACAGAATCACTGGGAGAGGCTGTCTCTAGTGTTTGCTCTTCTACCCTTATAGATTCACTCCTTCTCTGCAGATCCTCCTTTATGAGGCAACTATTTCTGGGTGAGTCACAAACCCTTGATGGTGAATTGCTCTTGATTGCCAGGGCAGAGCGAGGGCACTGGGAGACATCTGAGTGGGGATGGGAATGTAGTTGAGGTAAAAGATGTGGGTTGCCTTAGATGTGGGGGACAAATTCCTGGCCTGCGGATGCATTTTGGTTTGCAAACACCAGGTGTGAACTGAATTGAATGCGAATGTCTTGCTTGGGCCTCTCTGGTCCCCACAGGCCCCGGCTCTCCCTATTTCTCACACCTCCCCTCGCCTCACACACTTTCCCTGGTGGACCCTTGATGGCCTGTGGGCCTAGGATCCTGCCCTTGAGGCAGCCTCGACACCCCCTCCCCACCCCCTGTACTCCCCTCACCTGGAACAGGTAGTCTCCAGGAGGCACGTCGGTGATGTCGACCCACTGGCAGTCAATGTCGTGGCGGTACACGTCCCAGCAGCCCATGGTGATGCCCTGCTCGCCAAAGTTGGCGCACTCGTAACTCTTCTGGATGTCTGTGGGCAGGGGCAGAAGGCAAGCCCAGTCACCGCCCACCATTGTCCGAAGCTCCCGGAAAGCACTGTGCCTAGTATCTAGCTAATTGTGGGTGTCGTCTTGTCTCCCTCCTCTGAAGTATGGCTCACGTCTGTCTTCTCTGTGACCCATCCTGGGTCAGCACATTGTCTGGCACGTGACAGGGGCTCAAAAACTGTGCGCTGTTTGCGTTCGCGGCTGCCTCAGTGAATGGAGAGGCTCCCGTGCTGAGCACTCTTCGAGGCACCGGCTAGACCAAGCAGAATCTGCACGTCAGTCTGGAGAGCCCCCAGTCGTGCCAGGGCGTAGATGTGCCAACGGGTCATTCCAGTGCAGCTACGCTTGAGCTAGAGTGAGCAGGGGGCTGCCTCTGCCTGGGGGAGTCTGAGAGAGTCTGGGATGGGGGGATTGACTGAGCTTGGACTTGAAGGGTAAGAGCCAGGTAGGGTCTGGGTCAGTTGGCATTGGGATATATAGGAAGAAAGGTTCATGGCAGCCAGACCTCACGGGGCATATGTGTCAGGTTAAAGGGTTTCACCTTACCAGTTCAACTTGGGGGACCTGGGTGCCTGTCATAACCAGGTCTTGCCCACACCCCCTAGCCCCAAGCTGTAGCCATGGAAGACCTTAGACAGCCTTCTTTCGACATAGAAGCAAACGAAAGCCCAGAGTAGAGAACGGTCACGTGGAGAGTCAGCAGTGGCCAGGGTGACAGAGCTCAGTGTCAGGCCTAGGCTCAGGGCCAGGTGGGCACAGCAGTGGAGACATTCAAGTTCCTGTGGCGCCCTCCCCCTATCCCCCCCCTGCCACAGTATACCTCCTTCACATTCCGTGTCTTCCAAGCAGAAGCTGGCCTTGTGGCCCTCTGCCACCTTGGTGCCATTGAGGTTCAACAGGTCGTAGTAGGTGAATACTTCCATGCTGTGGTAGTGCCTGGAAGTGAGAGGAAGGGCTTAGAAGGTCAGTTTCTGGAGCTCCCACTGCCCTAAAGCAACTGCCGAGCTGGTGATTTACTTCTGGAAGTACCTACAGCAGCATGGTCCAAGGGGGTGGCCGGGCTGGGAGAGAAGTGGGGTGTAAAAGCATCTGGAAAGGGAAGGAGCAGAAGCTGGTAAATGAGGTGCTTAAGAGATTGGGCTCAGGGAAGCGGGTGTGGCGCAATGGATAGAGCCCCCGTTTACCATATGGGAGGCCCCGGGTTCGCTTCCCGGGGCCTCCTTGTGAGGGCAGGCCGGCTTGCGCGGCGCCGTGGGCTGATGCGGCAGGACCTCACAGCAAGGGG
>JAQZBX010059038.1:0-17610 GCA_029593785.1 Cabassous unicinctus | reverse complement strand
AATCATAACAGAATCCTTGCTCATGGGTTTACCTCATGGCTGGATGCTAGAGGGACTCCATATCACATTTTCCTTGATTAAACTGACAGCACTCAACAGGAACTTCCTCATTAACACCCTCACCACCCTTGACCAGCATTGCCAAGTCCCCATGTATTTCTTCTTGAGGAATTTGACTTTAATGGATATGTGCTTTATCTCCATCATTGTCTCCAAATACATCATGAACTCTGACCAAGAGCCATACCATCTTCTTTCTAAGATTTGTTTCACATGGTTTCCTTGCTATATTTTTCACTGGTATTGACTATGCCCTGTTTATATTATGTCTTATGACTACTGTGCAGCCATTTGTCATCTTCTGCCCTAGAACTCCGTAATGATTGGAGGTGCCCAAGTGCAAATGTTAATTGCACTGTGGCTCAGTGGTTATGTCTATTGTTTCATTCATGTGGCAGTTACTTTCTCTGTCAATTTCTGTGAGCTGAACTTTGAGAGTAAGTTTTCTTGTTATATCCCATCATTGTTTACTCTTTCTTGTTCTTGAGAGCATGTTTTAGAATATGCATGCATTTATTATGGCTGGTTATTGTTTTGCTTTCCTGTGTTTTATTTTAATCATTGTTTCCTATGTTCACATTTTTGACACTGTCATAAAATTCCATCTTCATAAAGCAGGTTCAAAACTTCCTCCACATGCATGCCCTATTTCATTGTTGATGACCTTGATCCTCTCTTCTGAAGCCATTGCACACATATATTCCAAAGCTAAGACTCCATCATCCCTGAACCTCTTTATACCTGTATGTTCTTCTTTACCTCTGACCCTGAATCCTGTCATTTACAACCTCAGGAATAGGAACATGAAGGTGGTCATTGGCAAAATGTTCAGTGTGAAAATGGTACCAAAAAAGTAAATGTCTAAAATACCCATGACTTCAATATGTACTAAACTACATCAAATTATTTGGTGCATAGGACTCTATCTCAAGGCTATTAGTTACCTATTAGTCCATTGTTTCTACTACAGAGGTATTTCTTTCTTTACTCCCAATATGCTTTCCCCCCTTTCCCTACTGGTAAAATTGGATTGAAAAGATAAAAGTCTTTCCTGGATTTGGAACAATGGTCTTGTTGAGGATTGTTATGATGGTGATGATCATGGCATGCCTGTCAGGCTAAGGGATTCACATATATTTTCTCAATCTTGCCACACAATAAACTTTGCAAGATAACTATTATTGGTATCCTAACTTTTCCATCAGAAAAATGATACATACAGAGATTAAGCAAAATATCTTTAGTCATACATTTGATAGCTGGAAGTGTTGGGTTATGTAACCACGTAGTATTAACCAGGGCTATATTCTGTTTACTCCACATGCTCACACATTGTATCATCAAATTGGTTCTTTTTTGTTAGCTATTGCCTTCTCTGTTATAATATTAATATATGAATATAAAGTATCATTTACCTAAAACATGTAATAAACACTTAACTGGTAATATTTGTTGAAGGTCTTTTGCTATAAAACCTCATCTTCCTTCATTGGGTATATGGATAAACATTTATATGATGAAAAACAATTCTAAGAAAGGCACTACAGATGTATGCAACAAGTTGGATAAATATCAAAGGCTTATTGCTGAGAGGACCAGTCAATCTCAAAGGATTTATACTGTATAATTGAACTTATATGACATGTTGAAAATGGAAAAATTATAAGGATAAAGAGAATATTAGTTATTGGTAAAGATTAGATATGAGTAATGGTTTGACAACAGAGGGGACTAATGGAGGAAGCATTTTTGTGTGATGAAACTGTTCTATATTTGGTTGTGATGATAGTTATATGATTGTATACCTGTGTTAAAGCTCACAGAACTGTACAACAAAATAAGTAAGTTTACTTTGTTAAGAGTCAGTGAAAAATCCAATCAATAGCAATAAAATTGTATGTTTTTCAGTTATCTTTCATGTACATTCTTACATCCTCTTGGCCCATCCTTTTGTTTAGGCTGGTGCTGCAGAACCAGCTGAGAGAAGTGTGCTTTGACAGTATCTTTCAGCTGCATCTTGTAATTCTTCTTATTTTTTAAAAAAATTTAAATTATTTTTTTAAAATACTTAGATTAAATAAATGTTACACAAAAAATCTAGGGATTCCCTTGTGCCCCACTCCTCACACCTCCCACACCCTCCCACATAAACATTCTTCATTAGTTTGGCACATTCATTGCAATTGATAAATGCATCCTGGGGCTTTGCCATTAAGCATGGACCATAGTTCACATTGTAGTCTACACTATCTTCCACACAGTTCCTCATGTTATGTGATATATAAAATGGCCTATATCTGTCATTGCAACATCACTCAGGATGATTCCCAAGTCCTGAAAAAGCTCTCATATTGCAACTCTTTTTCCCTCTCCCTGCCCCCAGAGCCTCCAGTGGCCACTGGCTCCACATTAATGTAATTTTTTCCTTTGCTAGAATCACAAAATGTCTATAGTAGAATACCAGTAAGTCCACTTTAGTCCAAAGCTCTTCCCCCAATCCCAAGGTTTCTAGCTTGATGATGTCCACTCTACTTCCAACTGAGAGGGGGCTTCTATCCTTGTAAGCAGCCAACATGCAGAGACCCACAATCCCTGGAAGATTAAGAAGAATTACAGTTAGCAAAGTTGCAACACCTACTCTATAGCTTATTGCAATTCTTCTTAGTCTTCCAGGTATTCTGGGTCTCTGCCTGTTGGCTGCTTACAAGGAAGAATTAATACCTGCTTGCTGAGAGAGTCAACAACTGTTGGGCAATTAATGGGAAAAGAGAGGAGCTGGAAAATTCTGCTTTCTCTATATTTTGAACAGATACTTCTGAGATATATTGACTGGTTCCTGAGAGTATCCTTTGCAGGAGTGAGTTCCAGGTACTCACAGCACTAACCAGATCAATAACTCACCCTTGGATTGATAGTCCCTCCAATAATGTTCCACTCCTCTTAGTTCCCACTCATGTTTCCAGGAATATCTTCTCCAAGTGCACTAACAGTGCAAAGGCTCTTTTCTCTACATTGAAAAAGCATAAGCTAAGAAAACAAATCATGAAAAAACAGAAAATGTAGTCTTTCAATATAGTTTCTTTGTCAATACAAAATATTGCATGGACATCCCCTATAGTTAGCAATAGATTGCTACAATTTTAGTAATTATAAATAATTCAATGAGAAACTCTTTAAAAATTAGCTATAATCTAAATACATTTAAGATATTTTCTATTTAAATCTTTATTTGAACCCACATAAACACTTTAAAGCTCTTGATATATACCACAAGTTGATTTCTTATAATATCATACTACTTTAAAATATAACAGCTGTGGGGGAGGAAGCCTTTCTTATCACCTGCATAAACACATGAAAAACTTAAAATCTGTACATATCTCATAGCTAAAAATTGGTGTTTGTTGATTTCCTTTGTGATTCATTCTTACTGAATTTGTAGGTTTTTCATGTATTTATTTGCCACTTGAAAATCTCTTAGAGAATTCTTCATCTATTCCATTTTCATGGACATAACTCTCAATTAAGTAACAACAGCTCCATCACTTAGTGACTTAGGGTCAACTTTTAATTTGCAAGGAATTGTTGCATGTACTTCCATTATTGTTTCATCCTCACGTTCATCTAAAGAGATAAGAAGAGCATATCCAAAGGGCATGGGTGTAATAAGCAAGGTCAATGGCATCAATAATTTGCATTCAGATTATGAACTAAAGCTCCAAATTTAGAAGGGAAGAAAAGAACATCAGATTTTATAAAGCAGTGTCTATGGAATAGCTGGATGAGTTACATAGTCCATCATTATGAAATAAATTATGGTATTTACCCCCCTGATTAAAGCTAGCAGAATACTATTTTATATTTTAAATGGTGTCAACAGAAGTAACTGTGACCTCCAAATATTAGTTTGCACATAGAGTATAATGGTTTCGGATAACAAAATCTGCTGTATTTTCCAAATCCTATCCTTTCAAAAGTAAAATTCAAAATCATTAGTCATGATGGAAATACAAATTGAAACTCCAATTATCATATAGATATATATAAGGATACAAATGATAGCATTATGTATAATAGATGTGAAACTGAAAATAGTGTAATTGTCAATCAATGATAAAATTAGCAGATAAATTGTAGTATATTCATAAAATGGAAGTATATACAGCAAAGAAAATGAACGAATTATGTCTACATATTAACAGCATAGACTACATGCAGATAAATAATGAGGAATGAAAAAAGAAAGCAAAAATACATACAACAATATGCTTTTATTTATCTAAAGTTCAAAAGTAGGCAATATTAACCTAGGCTGAAAGAAGTTAGCTAAACATGATTAGTGTAAAGGATGAGTACACAGTCACAAAAAACCCATCTAAGGTCATGGGTACAGGAAGCAACATTTTGTTGTGGGTCACTGAGACAGTAGTTAGCAGTAATAGTCCCATTTTCATTCCTTGGTTCATGAACTGGTGCCTATGGAGAAACAGATGCATATACTGATGCTGGTTTAAAACACATGCAGCCTCTTGGAGAATATTGTCCCAACCCTGTAAGGTATTACCATCTTGTTGGTGCCATAATTGAATTTTCAAAGGACCATTTCACTGTTCTATCAATCATTTGTCTTCAGGATGATGGGGTACCACTGAATTGAATGAGCATGGGAGCACTGTCACACTTTATTTGCTGTGGAATAAGTTTCTTGATTAGAAGCAATTCCATGTGGAATACTGTGATGGCTAAGACATTGTATAAACCCAAGGATGATAGTTTTGACAGAACTATTAAGTTCAGGAAAGGCAAACCCATATTCTTTTGCAAAGTTACACATAGTGTCTACTCCAGTAAGTCTTGTAAGTGAAATGTGCGATATTGATGGTGGAAGGAGTAAGAACTTGAGAAGTGTAAAACTGACATTTGGTGAGAACCCAAGTAATCTGATTATGTTAAATCCTAAAGTCAGGAGAATAAAACACATTCCATTATGAGCATCATCTTATCCACATCTGATGCTGGTGGGGCTCATTGAACTTGAACTTTCTTCATTTTAAGGTGAAGTCCATTTAGCTCATGCCCCATGCCTGCCAATCTTAATTACTTCCAAACCTGTATTTAGAGTCAAAGGTCAATTTGCCCCATGGTAACCCAAAGTTAAACCCAGTAGGATAAATCTTACCACCAAAATAACTGCAAGAGAATATTATATGAAGATATTGATATCAATAAAAATATGGAATATATGTATGAATTGATTTTATGGTTCTTAGAGCTTGGAATATAGAAAATATTTTTAGACTAAGATAAATGTGTTGATTTGGACGTACTTATTAAAGATGTTGGACTTTGGGTACTAGTTCTACCATTTGTGGCTATAAAAACTTACTGAGCTGAGTTATTATAGCTTACATCCTGTGGAGTCCCACACACAAAAAAGATATTAAATTAGAAATACTTATAGCTTTGCAAAGGGAGAAATTCAAAGAAGTAGGAATATAAGAAAGTTGTAATGGATATATACATGCTATCGCACATTCTGTCTAAAATAATCCTTTCACGAAAATACTGATCCCATACTGGTGCTGGTGATGTAGTGACTGGGGGGCAAATGTTATTGAAATGGCTTCCCTGACAGCAGAGTTTAATTAGTACAGAGAAGTTACGAAGGTTAACATACTGGGCAGTTCTGGAACAATAGAAACAATAAAAAGTATTTAGGACTGAAATACTTTGACAATGCTTTAAGCTTTTACTTCTCTATAAGTGAAAAACAAGTATATTTAAGTTGACTCACAGAATGTAACTCCAAAAGACAGTTTAGCCCTTCCCTCAGTCATAATAGCCCCAACAAATTCTATGTCCCAGAATAAAGTGAATGATGGGAATATAGGCATTATTTGTTGTAGGAGCTATTTGGTTAAAACATCTTTGAAACAGTTTAGGGCCTGCTTTACTGTGTGAGAAGAAAACTGCTGTGTGGGCAGAAAACCACTGCTGTCAATTCCTGCTGAAAACCGTAGGAACATTCTTGCTTTGCTCTATTGCTTAGGGCTTTCTGCCTCTCCATTATCTCCTGCACAGCCAAGAACTTTCTGAGCCCCTGCACGTACACACCAACCTTGTTCTTTGTGAAAAGAGAATAAAAACCATGAAGGGAGTCAGCAAAGGAGAATAGTTCCTTTAGCTGTTCTCCACCTCACCTCTCTCAACCTCAGTGTTCAGAGTAATTCTTTGTGCCATTGTGGGTTCTGCTGGACAGATCACTGCAAGACTTTGCAGGATGGATTCCTGCAATTTGTGCTGCAAAACTGTCAATTAAAGGGAGCTTAAAATGCTTTGCATATCCCCTATCCTTCTTGTATTTATGGGGATATTTTTGTAGTACTGGAAATGCCAATTTTCTAAAGCTGAACCATATTAGATTTTTCTTCTAGATTTGATGCTACCTGTGTTGTCTTCTTCTTTTGTACACATCAACAACTTATTAAAAAGGGAAGGCAAATGAGAGGCAGAGTTATGGAAACATTAATGAACAATGTTTTGTGAGAAAAATGATGGGATTATAAGATAGGAAATCATTATTATTTTTTTTATCTTGGGCAAGTGATTTGTTGTTGCATACTATATGTTAATCTATAAATATATTACCTTGAATGTCTTCTCATCCATAGGATTCTATAATTATATATTGTCCATCAGAATGAATCACTTCAATCTTTGCTTGATCTAAAATCATATCAGCATGCATATCTTAAAAACACAAACCAAGAATTTTCTATACAGCAGGACTTACTTTCAAAAATAAGGAAGAGATTAAGACATTTCTAAATAAACAAAAGCTGAAGGAGATAATCAAAATCAATCTTCCCTGTAAGACAGACCAAAAAGAAAGGATTCAAGACTTTGGATTGAAGTACATAAAGAAGTAAAGATCTACTGAAAGGTAATGATATGTGCAAATATAAGTGTCAGTACTATTTCACTGAGTTTTGTGGTATGTAACTTCACTTTTTCATTTCCTACCAGATCTAAATTGCAAATGACCCATAAAAATTGTGAGAAATGAATATGTTTGGGTTTAATTCACTAGGTTAGTTTCATTTGATAATATAGCAATAGAAATATATTGGGGCAAATGTTGGGTATATGGGAATCCCTATATTGTGTACATGACTTTTCTGTAACCTAAAACTTCTTTGAAGACAAAAGGAAAAAAGATACTCCGGGAATAAATGGAAGAAAATGTCACTGTACATACAAGACAACAGATTTTGCAGCGATGAAAAACATAATTTCAAAATTTTTTAATTTTATATTTTTATTTTTATTACTTAAAATTTTTTAAAGCTTTTGTATTTTATTTATTATTCTTAAAACTATCATTATTATTTCATTTTCTTATTAATTGTATATGGTTATTTTGTTGGCTTCATTTTTGAAGAATTTCTGGATCACAGAAGGGTTACAACCATGGCAGAGGAGGATAATTGGTGTGGGGTGTCAGTGATGGGGGATAAATGAGGGGAAGCTCACCTGGGCATACATATAAGGCATACAAATATGTTCAGATGTTCATGGGGCATTGTCACGGTGAGTGGAGACTCACAAAATAACTGAAGGAATATCAAATTCTCATTCTGGGGAGCTCTGTCACATTCTCTAATGCAACAGCAAGAATCCACAGAGTACAGGGTCAATGACTAGTGAAGGAGGATGGTCCATTGACAGGCCTTTGATATTAATGACTGTGGTTATGAACCTTCAGTCTTGAAATGGAAACTTAGCCCAGTATTAGAGGGTGCCTAAGAGTTGCCAGCCAGGAGCCTCTTTGTTGCTCAAATGTGGCCTCTCTCTAAGCCAAATTCAGCATATAATACATTACCTTCCTTCCAGCATGGGACATGACCTCCAGGAATGTGTGTCTCTGGCACAGAGGGATTACTACCAAGCACCAACTAGCAATGCAACTATAGAAAGACCTTCACCAAAAGGGGGAAAATGTAAACACAGATAAGTTTATATGGCTAAGGGACTTCAAAGTAAGTCAGGAGGTCATTCCAGAGGTTATGCATATGCATGTCTCAGCAGGATCTCATTGACTGCCAATGTAGATGCTACTCCAAATAGCAGGGTTCCTGAGGGTTCTGGAAACATTCAGCACTGTAGTTAAGGCATATAGCTCAGGAGTTGGATGGCTTGCCTGTGGGCTCTACTTTGGAATTTATGCTGCCCAGGGTGACACAGATGGATTCAGCTGTGGTTTCCCTACACATGGCTCTTCTGTTCTTCTATTTGAACCTATAATTAATACTAGATTTGGTAGGTGCACATCCAAGAGACTTAAATTTTTTGGCTGTCCATGTGCCAGCTGGGCCTTGAATCTTAACAGAGTTGCAACACCCACTCTCCAGTTCATTGGTTTTATCCAGGACAACTAACAAGGAGGTGATGATGGATAGCTACCATACCAAGGAACTAAGAGCATCTACAACTGCAAGCAAGAAAGTCCTATCCATCAGCCCTAATAGATTGCAGACCCTCTCAATTAGAGGTGGAGTGGACATTACCATCTCACTATCCTTAGGATTGGGGAATGTGGAATACCAGTAAACTTACTGGTATTGTACTATAGACTTATTATGATTTTACCGATTGAAGAAATTATATTATTGATATGGAGGCAGTAGACACTGAAGGCAGGGAGAGAGAAAAACAGGTGTAATGTGGGGGCTTTTTCAGGAGTTGTGGATTGTCCTGAATGATGTTGCAATGACAGTTACAGGCCATTATATATCTTGCCATAACCTAAAGAATTGGGTGGGATAGAGTGTAATCTACAAGGTAAACTTTAATCCATGCTTAGTGGCAATGTTCCAAAATGTGTACATCAACTGCAGTGAATGTATCAAGCTAATGAAGGATGTTGTTAATGTGGAAAAATGTGGGAAATGTGGGAGGTGAGGGGAGTGGGGCATATAAGAATCCCCTATATTTTTTATGTAACATTTATATAACCTAAGTATCTTTAAAAATAAATAGGTGTAATATGGTGACATTTTCAGGACATTGGAATTGTCTTGAATGACATTGAAGAAACAGATGCAGGCCATTATATATCTTGTCATAACTTGCAAAAATGTGTGGAAGAGAGTTAAACTATAATGTAAAGTATAATCCACACTTAGTGGCAATGCTCCAATATGTCTTCATCAATTGTAACAAATGTACCACACTAATGTGATACATTTGTTAATGTGGGGAATTGTGGAAAAGGTAGGGAGCAAGGCATATGGGAATCCCATTATTTTTTATGTAACATTTATGTCATTTAAGTATCTTTAAAAATAAATAAATAAATAAATATATAAATAGAAATGCATTACATTCCTCCTGGTATGGGACATGACTCTTGGGGTTGAGTCTCCTTGGCACTGAAGGATTACTACCAAGCACCAACTAGCAATGCAACTGGAAAAAAGATCTTGAGTAAAAGGGGGAAAAGGTAAAGACAAATGAATTTATATTGCTAAGAGACTTCAAAGTGAGCTAGAAGGTCATTCCAGAGGTTATACATATGCACATCTCAGCAGGATCTCATTGATTGCAAAATAATAGGGCTCCTGAGGTCTTTGGAGGCATCCAGACATTATAGGCAGGCAGACAGCTCAGAAGTTTGGCACCCTGCCAGTGGGTGCTACTTTGGAATTTATGCTTCCAAATGTGACAGATTTGGACTCAGGTGTGGTTTCCCTACACATATCTCTTCTGCCCCTTCTATTTGAACCTTTAGTTAGTATTAGAGTTGATATGTGTATGTCCAAGAGACTAAAATGTTTGGGCTGTCCAAGTGCCATTTGGGCCATGATTCTCAACAGGTTTGCAAACCCTACTATCCAAGTCAGTAAACTCACCCAGGACAACTAACAAGGAGATGATGATGGACAATAACCATCTGAAAGAACAGAGAGTGTACGCAACTGCAAGCAAGATAGTCCCATCCATCTGATCCATGGGATCTAGGCTCCCTCTCAATTAGAGACATAGTAGGCATCACCATTCCAGAATCCTTATGGTTGGGGAATGAACAAAGAACAAGAGTAGACTTACTGTTATTCTACTATAGACTTGTTGAGATTCTTGCAATGGAAGAATTTTTATCATTCATGTGGAGGCTGTGGCCACCAGAGGTTCTGAGGCGAGGGAGAGAGGAAAATAGGTGCATTATTGGGGGCATTTTTGGGACTTGGGAATTGTTTTTAATAACATTTCAATGACAGGTACAGGGCATTATATTTCTTGTCATAACTTAAAAAATTCTGTGAAAGAGAGTATAAACTACAATGTAAACTATAATCCATGCTTAGTGGCAATGCTCTAAAATGTGTTCATCAACTGTGGCAAATGTACCACACTATGAAGGATGTTTTAATGTGGGAAAGTATGAGAGGTGTAGGGAGCAGGGCATGTTGGAATCCCCTAAGCTTTTTATGTACCATTTATGAGATCTTAGTATCTTTTTAAAAAATTAAAAATCATATATATATAAAGAAATATATGCATTAGCAATCCTTTAATCAACATATAAAATATGCAAAAAGATATATGTAGAAAAACAGTAGACAAAGGAAAATGTTATACTAAAAGAGATTCAAATATATCTAAGGAAAGTATGAAAGAGAAGTTGGGAGAGAACAACAGTGTGGAAAAAACTATAAAAAATAAAATTATTGATTGAAACCAAGCATTCCTATAATGAATTTAATTGTAAATGGTGTATTTAAACCAATTAAACACAAATATTGGGACCTTCTGAGAAGATGGCATCAGAGTAGGATGGCAGAGCTCAACTCTCTTACAAACCCAATATCAGAAAAGTAAAAAGCTGTATGAGGATGCTTCTTTGGGAGTCTTCAGACCAGACAAGTACTGCACAATGTCCAGGAGGGAGAGGGACTTAGAGAAAAGAAGCGAAAGCAAAACCTGTGAATTACTAGTTCTGTAGGCAGGGAATGGCACCCATCCTTCACCCTCAAGGTGAGCACCCTGGGTAAAACCTAGGACTTACTGGGGCCAACGGAGTGGAGAATTGACATCTTCTTCTTTGTGATGAAGGAGGTTGTGGCAGAGTGTGGAAAGTGGCTTCTCTTTGGTGAGTTTGACCAGTGAAGCACATTTTGAACCACAGATTGGGTCAGACCAGCATCACCAGCTAATGGAGGTTGAAGGGGAACCTCCAAGGAAACATTTGCCAAAGAGTGCCCTCTTATGGCAATTTGGGAAATTTCAATAAATAAAAAATGCTGTTTTGGAAACTGTCATGTCCAGACACTCTTAAATCTTGTCTGAACCCCATTAGTGTGTTCCTGGCCCTGTTTTGATAATTTAAGCTGGGCAATCTTAAAGATTTAGAATAAGCTGAACCAAAATCAAAGAAAAGCCATGAAAGAAAACTGCTTATTAAGATGGAAAAATTGACCCTCAGAGAAAATTCACCAACATAATCAGATGACTAGACCTCAGGAAAAAATTACAAGCTATATTAAGAAATTGGAAGAAATGGTCTAGTGAAAAGATAAAATAAAGAACCCAGATAAGATACAGGATTTAAGAAAACTAATCAATGATATTCACATAAATTCCATAAATCAATTCAAGGATTTGAAGGAAAATATGGCTAAAGAGATAAAGGGTATTATGAAGACACTAGGTGAGGATATAGAACAATTTGAAAGCTTGTCAATAAAAGTAACAGAGATTATGAAAATGAAAGACACAATGGTTAAGATTAAAAATACGTTAAAGGCCTATAACAGCAGATTTAAATTGATCAAAGACAGAATTAGTGATATTGAAGACAGGACATCTGAACTTTAAAAGACAGGTATATAGAAAGAGAAAAGAGTGGAAAAGATAGAACAGGTTCTCATAGAACTGAATTACAATGTAAAACACGCAAATATATATGTTTTTCGTTTCCCAGGAGGAGAAGAAAACAGAAAATGGGCAGAAAGTACATTTGAGGAAATAATGATCAAAAATTTTCCTACCCTTATTAAAAACATAAATATCCAAGAAAGACAACCCACCCCAAACAAAATAAATCAGAATTGACCTACTCTGAGACACCTACTATGCAGAATGACAAATACCAGAGATAATGAGAAGATTACGAAAGCAGCAGGAGAAAAGCAATGCATCACATAAAAGGGAAGTTCAGTAAGATTAAGTGCTGACCTCTCATCAAAAACCATAGAGGTGAGAAGAAAGGGTTTTGATACATATAAGGTACAGAAAGAGAAAAACTGGAGCTAAGAATTCTGTATCCAGCAAAAAACAAAACAGTCCTTTAAAAATGAGGTTGAACTTAAAATAGTCACAGGCTAAAATGGAAAAACTGAAAGAGTATGTTACCAAAAGATTAGAATTATAAGAGCTACTAAAGGGAGTTTTGTAGGCTGAAAGGGAAAAAAAACAAGGTCAAGAGAGTTGGAAAGGATTGCAGAAATGAAGATTATTAGTAAGGGTAACTAGAAGGGTAAAGAGAAAGGTAATAGTAAAATATGAAAGCAGAAAACCAAAGCATAAAATGGAAGAAGTAAACAATGCCTATACAGTAATAACATTGAATGCTAATGGATTGAACTCCCCAATCAAAACACACATATTGGCAGAAATGATTTTTAAAAATGAGGCATCTACATGCTGTCTACAAGCTACACATATTAGACCCCAACAAAATACACAAAGTAGATGATATGGCCAAATTTCTAGAAACACATAACCAACACTGAAACTAGAAGAAACAGAATACCACAACAAACCAATCACAAGTAATGAGATTGAAACAGTCATCAAAAACCTCCCCAAAACTAAGTTCATATGAATTAATGTGCAAAAGCATTCAATAAAAGTCAACATGCATTCAGTATAACAATCACAAACTAGAAACACAAGAAATCTTCCTTGAAATAATAAAGATCATCTACAAATTATACAGTTAAAATAATACTTTTGTGGTGGAAAATTGAATGTTGAAACATTAGTATTGGGAAGAAGAAAAGGAGGTCCATTCACAAAACTCCTCACAATAGTACAAAATCATAAGAAGTAATAAAACACTGGGAGATCATAAAAATGACTAAAATTATTCCCATTTACTTAGGACATGATGTCCATGTAAATTTCTCAAGGAATCTACACAAAAAAATAAATCTGTAAGAACTAATAAGGACGTTTTGCAAGGGCCCAGAATTAAGAGATAATATTGAATAATCAATCTTATTTCAATGTGCTAGCAATTGAAAACATGGGATTAAAAATTTAAAAGTATATTACAATTTACCACATTACTAAACAAAACAAAATACTAAGAAAAATATCTAAATTCAATATGTATAGAATCTGTAGCCTGCAAACAAATAGATGTTGATGGAATATATCAACTATCTATGTTGAGGTACATACTGTGTTTATGGGCTGCAAAATAAACACAACAAAGGTGAATTTTTTACAATGATCTATACATTCACCAGAATCCGAATTAAAATATGAGCAGAATTTTGTAGATCTAGATTAACTAGTTTTAAAGCTTACATGGTCAGTCAAAAGACTAGAATGGGAAAACCAATTTTCAAAAATGTTAATAAATGTGGATGAATCACACTGTCTTATTTTAGGACTTACTCTAAGGTATGATTTTATGGTATAGTGATAGATAAACAAAGAGAAAAATAGACAAATGTAGAGAGTTCTATAAACCCATACACATATGGTCAATTGATGTTTTACAATGATATAAAGGCTAGTCAATGGAAAAAAGTGTAAAAGTTTGAAAAATTGATGTGGTTACTTTTGGGCATCCATAAGCAAATTAAAAGGAACTCCTTCCTAAACCAACTGTATAGAAAAAATTTACTCTAAATATTGTTTGTAAAACCATAAAATTTTAAGAGAAAATCATAGAAGAAATTCCTCATGAATAAGGTTAGGCAAGGTGCTCTTAGAAATCACACCTAAAGCACAAATCATGATGGGAAATATAATAAAACATTGGGCTTCATTAAAATAAAATAGTTTTTAAGAGAATGAAAAGAAAAAAAAGTTTAGATTGGGGGTAAATATTTGCAAATCACATAACAATGAAGATCTTGTATCCAGAATATATAAACAGCACAAAACTCCAAAGGAATAAAATAAACACCACAAATAAACATGTACAGACACTTCAACAAGAGGATAAAAGTTGTAAAAAAGCAAATGAAAAGACATTCAGCAGCAGTAGCCATTATGGAAAGTCAAATTTAAGCTAATATGAGAAACAACAGCTTAAATAAAATGTGACAACAATACCAAAATATTTTCGGGATGTGTGTCAATTGGAACTCTCCTACAATGCTGAAAGGAATGTAAAACGGTACAGCATATTGGGAAATTTTTTTCATTTTCTAATAACCCATACTCATCATATGCCCCAGTATTCCATTGCTAGGTAATTATAAGAGAAAATTGAAAATTTATGTTCACACAAAAACTAGTATATATATTTATATACACTCTAGTCATATTCACCAAATTCTGCAAATAACCCCAGTGTCCTGCAACATGAGAAAGATTAAAACCACTGTGGCTACCAGAAGTTCTGAGGGATGGGAGAGGGAAGAATAGGCATAATATGGGGGCAATTTTGGGACATTGTACCTGTCCTGCATGACATTGCTGTGATGGATGCAGGCCATTGTATATTTTGTCACAAACTACAAAATGTTGAGAGACAGAGTGTAAACTAAAATGTAAACTGTAGTCCATGGTTAATAGCAAAGCTTCAATATGTGTTCATCAATTGTAACAAGTGTACCACACTAATGAAGGTTGTTGTTAATGTGGGAAAGTGTGAGAAGGGGAGGGATAGGGCATATGGGAATCCCTTACATTTTTTAAATGTAAATTTTATGTCATTTAAAGCTACTTTAAAATAAAGAAATCATTGAAAAAATATGGTAAACAAAAAAGCAAAAACAAACAGTGGAACATCATATAATATAATACTACGTGTTACTAAAAAGGAATAAACTATCAATATATTTAAACTTAGGTGTATCTTAAAGATAATAATTTGAAATAAGACATCTTTAAATAGTCAAGGGACACATAAAGTATAATCCTGTTTATATGTCCTCATTGTAATGGCAAAACTATAATGAAGAAGAACAGAATCTTATTTGCCAGGGGTTAGGGTGGGAGGTTAGTGTGATTAAAAAGAAGTAACAACAGGTAATATTTGGAAAGTATTCTATATCCTACTTGTGGACGCAGTTTCAAGAATCTATCCATGTTTTAACATTCATGGAACATACAACCAAAATGTCTTTTCTATTGGAATTTAATTTGAGAATGATAATTTAAAAAAGAAAAAGAAAAATGGCGAGAATTGAATGAGTTATATTTATTATCTTCTCTGTATGTAATTTTTAGTTCAACAGTAATTTTACTAATTAAATGACAATTATGATGATGATGATGATGATGATAATAATAAAACCAGGGTTTAGAGCTTTAACAATCCCTTCTAGGTTAGAAGAATCCAGAAGAAGCAGCAGCATAAGTCAAGAGATGAGCAGGACAACAAATAATGAAATTATATTTAGTGATCATTAAATTGTTAAAATATAGAAATAAAAGTTATACATTTTAGCAGTCTGGAAAATAACTGTAGGATGAACTGATCCTGCTGCTTTAGGTGAGATGCATAAGACACTTCCTTATGAAAGAATGTTTTATATTTATTTTTATTGGTTGATTGATTGATATCTCCAACAAAATCACTATAACATTCTCACAGCCAGTTATAATGTCAACCTTAATCTAACATTACAAATGTTATAAATATACATATTATAAAATATTACATATTATAAAATATCACTTGTCTGTCTAAATATATTATAAAACATTATAAATAATAAATGTCATGCTATATTAATAATTATTAGTGCTATAAATTATAATTCTTCTCATTTTAGTTATAATAATTCAAAAGAACATTAAATCCTACTAAAGACTGAAGAGTATGTTTCTCTATAAATGAATATTCATTTATTTATATAATATATTTTTAAATAAAAATCAAAGGTAAGTAGCACATAATGTGTATGAGTCATCCTTTCATGTAAGAAAGGAAAATAAGAAATAATAAATACATATAAACACATACTAAACATATAACCAACTCATACATATACTTTGTTTATTAGAGAATATGTGAGCTCACAAAGTTCTCATTCATAACATATAGGATTCCCATACATCACTCCACCATCAACACCATGCATTGTTATGGGACATTTATTATAAATGATGAAAGTGCCTCATCAAAATGTTACTGCTAGCTCTAGTCCATAGGATATATTTGGTATATTTTTCCCATAAACCACCCCATTATTAGTATTGAAACTTTGTTATAGTTCATGAGAGAACATTCTCATATTTGTACTGTTAACCACAATTCATCATCCACCAAAATGCTCACTGTGTTATATTTTCCAAACTCTTGTATAATCCATCCAATTTGTACACTCAGTGGCTCTCAGTTTGCTCAAAATTTTCCAACATTTTCATTACTCTTAAAAGAAAAATCCCATACCCTCATAACCACCTCTTTTTGACCCTTAGCATTGATGTATTACTTCTTTGTAATTGATGTAATAATAATATTATAATATTACTGTTAACTATAGTCCATAAATTACATTAGTTGTGTTTTCCCCATGTATCACCAAATTCTTAGCATCTCATAATAGTGACATATATCGCTTCTAGTTCATGGAACATTCTTGTGATTGTCCAATTAGCCATAATCCTCATCCCTCACTGGGTTCACTATGTTATACAGTCCCTACTTTATTCTCTAGCTTAAATATGATACAAAGACTTTAATAATACTTGTAATAAGGTTCACTGACACAATGCATCAAAACTTAAGAGTTTGCCTTGGTTAGGGATTGAGTGGGAGGGATAGGATGGCAGTGAAAATTCTGGTGCATAATTCTTTATGTATTTATGACATGGTTCATATTTTCTTTTATTTAAAAGTAAAGTTATATTTGAATGGATGTAAAATGCAAGTCCTGAAATAGAATTCAAAGACAAAAAAGCAACCTACTTGTATATAAAATTCTATTGTGGTAATAAAGAAAATAAAAAGAGAATTCATTTCAGTAACTTATGAATATTGGATCCTAAGACTTTTAATTTAGTGACATATATACTAAAAACAAAAAGGATTGCAAAACTATTCGGTATTTTTTTCCTTAGATGTAGAAACACCAGTGTAGTAATTACAAAATAAGTGAGTATTTATTGTAGGCTGTGGAAAATGATTAAATAGAGTGAAATCTTTGGGAACCAGAATTTTCACTATTGTAAATAAGAATTATAAAAATAGAAAGTTGATATAAGGAAGTGTATTTGAGGTGTTTATTGATATTTAATTGGAGTTAGAGGAAGCAGGTGTGGCTCAATGGATAGAGCTCTCGTTTACCATATGGGAGGCCC
>JAQZBX010059037.1:0-17611 GCA_029593785.1 Cabassous unicinctus | reverse complement strand
AAGGGAGAAGACAATAAAGCCCTCAGGGGGTGAGCCACGCCAGCAGATCCCTCTCCAGGCATGGAATTTATTGGGTGCAATTGGCAGAAGCCCTCCTGTCTCACAGCTTCTCTTCTCAGTCCCCGAGGCTCTGCCATGGTTTTGTGTCTGGCTGGGGTGGGGCAGAGGATTTCCAGAGGGACAACGCAGGGAGCTTGGACCCGCCGTGGTGTTACAGAGCAAGGTTTTCCTGTTAGCTTTGTGAGCTTCGAGTGAGGGTGGAGGCAAAACCTCGTGGAGGAGAAGCGGTTATAAACCAAGCTTTTGGGGGTCTGAAGAACATATGACTGGAGAGGGAGTGATTGTCCCCAATATCTGGGGACTCCAGGCCAAGAGTTCAAAAGAAATCCCACCTACATTTCTATTAAGTTCATCAGTGATTTAAATTTTTATTTCTAAAGAATGACGTTTCAGGGATTTCATCTGACCTGTTCAAGTTGTAGATTTGTTGATAATTTTTTGGCTCATTTCTATTGTTTCCTACAATAATTAAATTACATTAAATAAAGTATCTATAATGTCCAGTTAGTGAATTTCATATGGATCATGCTTGACGAAAGACTGCTTACTTTTATTGTTTCCTACATTAAAAAATTTAAACAGACTGACTTTTTAGATTTGCTATTGCTTTTTTTTTTCTCAGCTTTTAAAATTTTCAGACCTCCAGAGAACATGCCACATATTTCAAGATCCCAGCTTGTACTCACTCTCTAAGACCCAAAGAATCTAAACATAAAATGTAGTTGTATTCAAAGCCTACAAAATACCAATGTATTTCAATTAAAAATAAATTGGCATCAATGTAAAAGTTCAAAAATCCAAGCCATTTTCAAAAAGTGATTTTGTTTATGACATATCCACGATCACATTTTAAAGTTAAAAAGCAGATGCAGGTTGTAATGAATGAATCAAACGTTTTTTTTTTATTTTTAGGAGGTACTGGGGATTGAACTCAGGACTTCATACCTGGGTAGCAGGCACTCAGCACTGAGCCACGCCTGCACCTCAGTGAGAACTGGTGTGTTTTTTCCCATTTGTTTTGTTTTTAGGAGGTACTGGAGATGTTGAACCCAGGACCTTGGACATGGGAAGCAGGTGCTCAACCGTTTGAGCTATAATTGCTCCCCCAAACATTTTAAATCCACAATTTTTTCAATGAAGCTGAGGCTTTCTAACATATTTTTTTTGGAAATGTGATCCAATCCCATTAAATAGTTTTTAAAAAGTAAAACCATTGACAGGTGTGGAGTTCAGTGTCCATTTAGCGTCAGGCTTCATGCAGTTTACATCTTTACAAATTTAAGTGTAGTCATTGTTGTTTAATCAGAATGTTCCTCAGGGGCTGTGAGCAATTAGCTGTGCTAATTCTGTTAATCTTGACGCTTGATGGGAACACCGAGGGGCTGCGCTGCCTCCTCTTACCCAGGCGTGGCGGCTGCCCAGAGCCCCTGCTGGGGGCGTTGTGCCTGACCCCGCAGTCTGCAGCCCCACCCTCAGACGCCAGTGCACTCCACCCCGGTGATTTTTTATTGGAGCCAAGAGGTGGGAAGAGCCGTGGAGAAGGATTTCTCTGAGCCCTTGTGGGCAGGTGCTGGGGCATTTAGGGTCACAGGCCTT
Organism: Cabassous unicinctus; assembly: GCA_029593785.1. Taxonomy (NCBI): domain Eukaryota; kingdom Metazoa; phylum Chordata; class Mammalia; order Cingulata; family Chlamyphoridae; genus Cabassous; species Cabassous unicinctus. The sequence continues at coordinate 15,955 of JAQZBX010059037.1, read as the reverse complement.
CCACGTGTCTGTGCCGATGACGGAGATGCTCAGGCCGTTTTCATTTTTTTTGAGGTACCAGGGGCTGGGGATTGAACCCAGGACCTTGTATGTGAGAAGCTGGCGCTCAACCATGGAGCTACATCGGCTCCCCTGAGTTGTTTTCTTCGTTTGTTGGCTTGTTTTTGTTTTTAGGAGGCACCAGGGACGGAACCCGGGACCTCCCATGTGGGAGGTGGGTGCTCAACCACTTGAGCCACACCTGCTCCCTCCAGGCCGTTTTGAATGAGGCTACTTGGCCTGTCTGGGATACATGGGGCTGAGCTGGCCAGAAGTCACCGGCCTCCAGGCTCTCAGCCTTGGCCGCTCATGGGGACCTGGGCGCTGGCTGGAGACTGAGGAAGGGGCAGGTCTCCTGGCTGGGGCTTTCCTAGGGGGCAGCTGGCGGGGAAGGGCAAGGTTTGGTAACCCGTGAGTGTGGGTGGCAACCTGCTCTTCCCTCCGCATTAGGAAAGGGTCGGGGTAGCTTTATTTCCTTGTGTGCCTGTTCTCTGAGGAGAGGGCCAGGAGACAGTTTAACCTGCTCTAGAATGTTGGAATTATAAGGGTGTCTCATTTGCAGGAGCTGGGATTGAAACCCCGAATGCAGAGAATTCCGAGGGGCTGAGGATCGGGTGAGAAGAAGTTGTAACCTCGTTTTCACTAACCTCTCCCTGACATGTCACACGCCCTCCGACCCTGAATGCAGTCCATGGGGGCAGTGGCCGGTGTCTGTGGCTCTGCCACCAAGAGAAATCACAGGGTGTTCACATCCCTCGGCCCTGCGGCTCTTATCTGGAATCACTGCTGTGCCGGTAACTACTCAAAATAACAGGATTTCAGACATCTCCTCTAGCTTCTTCTGATTGTTCATGAAAAATCAGTTTGTGGCCACTGATTTGCTTTGGTGAAGGGTTTTGTGATAAATACATTTCATCACGACTGGTTTTCTTGTCAGTGCCATATATTCTATCTTATATCAACCACGAGTCTAAGTAGGGGCCCACCGGTGCTGCCGACTGCAAGAGTCGGGGTTGGCGGCCTGATCTGGGCAAAATCCCATATTTTGCCGCAGAGGGTCAAGGCATTGCAAGGCGGGGAGAGTTCCTGCAGGTCCGGGGGCAGCAGGAGCTAGAGGTAGTGTGCTTCGTGCACCTGCGGCCTGCGACCCTGCGGCCCAATCTTAGCGCTGGTGGCATGAGCACCGGTGCCCGCGGGTGCCGGCTGGGTCTGCGTGGTGGAGCCCCAGGACGCTGCTCCTCTGCCCTCCAGTGACTCGGAGACCCCCACTTCCCCTCCCCACACCTGGGGGCAGGAGGGGCATCGTCTGCTTAGCGACGCTTGCCCCTGGACCCCCAACATCACAATGCATGCTGCCCCCCGTCACCTTCGGGACCCACCTAAACAAGAGGGGTTTTAACCCTGATTGGGAGACCTTCGGGCTCTATGGGAATCCTCGTGCCGTCAGAGAAGTTGTTCAGCCAGGCCGGCGGGCTTTCTTAAAATAATTTGAGACTTCTTGTCCCCTTGTTTGCTCCTCACTTTTAGACGAACATATGCCTGAAATATCAGCAGGAAAATGTAGAATTGATTGCTGCGCACGTGGTTCGCTTCCTACTTGCCATCCGTAGGCGCTGTCATCGCCCCCTGTGCAGATGAGAAAACAGGCGCAGAGGTCAGGGGGCTTCCCCCATGTGGCCTGCGTGTCTCGCGTGGCTGGGGCGGGCTTGGAAGCAGGTATCCTGGCTTGAGCCCACGCCGGGGGTCTCTGGGCTGCAGGTCCAGCTATTCCCATGATGCCACCCATCGCTGCCCAGTCCCTGCCCCTCTTTGCTTTCGGGTTGGACCAGGAACCTCTGCATGTGCAGGCAGGGGCTCCCCACTTGGAGCTGCCTCGGAAGTCACTGCGCCTCTCGGTTTACAGTCTGCTGGGATTATATCCTTGGTTTGTACGTATTCAGACACCGTGGAGGAAGTGAATGTGCATGGCCAGAAAGCTGGGCGGTGCCGCAGCGTGCTTCACTGGACCTGTCGTCTCCTTTGTGGGGAGGGGCTTCTGGTCAAGTGCGCCTTTCAAAAGTCACGTCTGAATGCTCGCGTTTTGGGAAAAGAACGTTCGCCAGCGTTTCTCTTCTTGAGCACTGGTTGACGTTTTGCCAGCTCGTTGGAAGCCTGAAGGTCTGGGTGCTGGCTGAGAAGCGAAGCTCGCTGGGCCCGTCGTCCCCAGATTTACGGGCTCGGTGGTTGTGCCCTTGGGCTCTGGGGTGTACCGTGCCTCCGGGTTTTGCGTGCACGCACAGTACATTATTGGGTAGTTTGAGACAGATGGTGTAGCTCAGACTAAAATGATGAGAGAGAAAGGAAATTGAAAAAAAAAAGGGAAAAGGGCATATGAATTTCAAATCCCCATTTGGTAAGTGGATTTTAGCTTCTGAGATTAACGGATGAATGCAGTGTTGCTATATACAACTTGAATTCATGAACGTGTGTTTCAACAGATATAGCAGCGTAACTGGCAGGAAGCAGTACTTTCCTTCCTGCTGCCTTTTCAAACACGAGGGTGTCTCCTCCAGGCCAGAAAACGCTTGGGTCATTGGCGATGGCGAAAGTAGACCGGACTTTTCAGAAAGCCCTGCACTACCACCCATCCCAGCCACAGCAGAAAAAGCCCAGATTTTATTCTGAAACTTAGATAAATATCTATATGGCCTGGCGAAGTGGTGGCAATAGGGACAATTAATCAGTTCTCTTGCAGCTGCTTCCTGACATTTCTGCAAATTGTTGTGGAAAAAATTAATGAAGGTTAGATCAGTAATGGTTTCAAGCTTGGCCAGTGGAAAGTATGACAGTGTTTCCATCAGCAATTAAATCCGGCCGCTCTCTTTCTTGGGTAGGGGAAGTGGTATGATGTGTGTTCTCCACAGGAAATGGAAACGGCGGCTGGGCCGGGTGGGGGACAGTTTGGGGAACACCCTGGGGGCCCTGCGTGGCCCTCTGGGGCTTGCACTCCACTTTTGCAGTTTCTGCAGAAAGGATTTTGCAATGCAATACAGAGAAGTCATTCCTTGAACAGAGAGCTAGACTTTGGGAATTTCATTAAACTTCCATTTCAGATACAGGATGCACAATGAACCTAAACTTTGGGAACCAGAAAGTGGAACATATGACAAACAGAAAGCGAAACTCACCTATCTAATTTTATTTGTCAAGCCGAAGGTAGCTGAGCACACAGCCCTGTTCACATCCTGCGTGACCCTATGGGATTTTCCCCAGAATTAGTTAAAAATTTTCCCATAGGGTCACGCAGGATGTGAATTTAAGTAAACACTTAGCAGGCATGATGAGAAGGAAATGAGCTTTCTAAATGATCCTTTCACTGTTAATATCCTGAGTAGTTATTCGAAACGTGGAAGGGGTCACCTCTATGTCTTATTATCAAGTTGTTACATTATTAGTAGAATATATTAATATGCTCCCGTATTATACATGAAACTCATTTCCTTATGTGCGGTACTAAATCTTTCATACATATGTCCCTTTTTGGAAACATATGAAAATACTTAGCAAAACTCTGTAAAGTGGTTGTTCTTAGCCATTTGTTTGGAGGGGGAGGGGGCTTTAGGACTCTGATAAAAGCTCCTGGAAATGTCCCCAGAAAAATGCAGAGGAAATATTTTGCACACGCTTTTGAAAGTTTCACAAATCTCAAAGCAACCTTGGACCTCAGGCATCTTCACAGGATTGGGTTTTAAGAGCATGAAACGGAGGTAAGATTTTTTATAAGGAGATGATAAGGAATTCTAGCTACAGCCATAAACAGTTAATTCATTATAAGTTAACATTTTGGAAGAGATGCTCTGGCAGGACTTTCGCTATAACGATCACAATTTGGCCCCTTTCCCACCTGGCAGGCGCTTGCTTGTCCTCAGAAGGGAGCTTGGGTGGTGGACAGAATGCATGAAGCCGGGCTGGCGGCCGCCGGGGCTGAGGTCCAGCGAGTGGCTGTGCTTGTTCTGAGTCAGCGTCACCGTGGCCGAAACGGAGGCAGCGAGGGGACAGTACTTACACAGCCTGGCAGCGGGCCAGCTCAGCGTCCCTCATGTCCCTTCTCTCCTTGCCATCCTCTTTGACGCCCAGCCAAGTCTCATTTTTTGGCACGTTCTTTTGCGACTCCTCGAGTAGATTTTTTTTCACTTGCCCTTCCTCATTCCTGTGTTGCCTTGTCAATTTCTTGACTCTTAAAATTGTGTTGCCATTTATTGTTTCCACCTCCAGGCGGGAGCTTCGAGGACCTTGTCTCTCACGAGTGTTGTTTTTATTTTTCTGTCTCCCTGGCGTGCCAAGCTTAGTTCTTAAGAGACATGCGGCTCTTCCTTTTCTTAGGAGAGACCAATGCTTTGGATTTGGGCTTGTGGGTGTCACTAGGGTGCTTCTGTGACGAGTCAGCTCAGAAGAGGTTCTCCGATGGCTCTCTGGCAAAGCCAGCCTGGAACCCTGAGGCCGTGTCCTCTCTCTTTGGCTGCACTGTTGAGCCTTCCCACACAGGGCCACAGCACTTCGGCCCAGGTTTCCAGTCAAGTTCCTGGCCCCGGGGATACCGTTAGGGTTCTAAAACATGTAGACCTGATATCCGAGGTCTGGGTGTGGAAGCTGAGGCTGAAGGGCGCCGATGTGCCCCTCTTCAGATCCTTGCGCAAGGGCGCGTGTCCCCCGCTGATTGGACGGTTGTGACCTGTCCTCAAGCCGCTGTCGGTCTCTGGCAGTTTAGATGCCATGCCCTCCTGCAGCTGTGCAGAGTTTTCTAGACAACCTAAATAAAGCATTTACGCCGAACCCCAGTGCCTTGGCACCCGAACAACTTGGGGCAGGAGCGCCGTCCTCTGTGCTCGTGATGGCTGCAGCCAGCTGTGGCCCAGGGCCTTGCGCAGAAGGGGGGCTGGGAGCCCACCGTGCCCTGGGGCAGGGAGATGGAGACTTGGCTGCAGGAGGTCCTCGAGCAGATCTGTGCGGGGGGAAAGCAGCAGCGAGTTAGAGGGGAGAAGGAGAAATGAGGGGGGCGGGGAGGGGAGCTGGCGGTCTTTGAGGTGTGGGAGAAGCCGGTCGCCCCCGAACGCAGAGTGTTGGGACACCGTGGGGCAGGGTTGGTGGGAGCCCCTTCCGAACAGACGGGCGCATCCGTCACGGTGCCCGAGCTCAAGTGGAACGACGACGACGTGAGGACACGGCATACGGACAGAGAGTGTGCCCGAGAGAGGTGGGTTTAGGAGCAGGAAGGAAAGAAAAATTACACCTTGGAAATGAGCTGACTTCGGGGACAAAAACAGAAGGCTGGAAGGTTTTGCTCAATAAATCCCGTGCGCAGGCCCCGCTGCACTTCCTTCGATCAGGTGTTTCCACCTCCTGGGCAGCCTCGTCTAGCAGTCTCAAGCCCTTGTCAGCTTCTCCCAGCCCATAAATGTTTCCTGCACAACGCTAGCTCGTGGCATTCTCTCCTCAGCTGCACTCAGATATCACTGTTGTGTAAGTAGCGGCACTTAATTTATGCTTAAAGTTGTTATTGAACTTTTTCCTTGCGTGTTCTGTCCCTGCAGTGGACTTCTAAACGTGGAGAGCTGGATAGTTTAAGAATCCTCTCTATTGTCTAACATGGTTATGCATAGAGCAAGTACCCAATACATTTTTTAATGAACTTTGAAGGATATTGACTCTTCACTATGTCCTTGAAACTTTACTAAGTGGGGCAAAAGGAAAGACGTGGAAGATAAGATCTTCGTGATTAGTGTGCAGCTCACCGAGGTGGATCCTTTGCCTAGAGCAGGGCTCTTAACCAGGGGTCCAGAGCTTGAACTGAAATTCAAAAAAACATAATTCCTGTGGGGGCATGTTGGTGCAGGTGTGAGGTATTTATTAAATAATACACAGTGTAGTGTGGACTTAGGAAGGGGTCCGTGATTGTCACCTGACTGGCAAAGGCGTCCGTGGAACAAAAAAGGGTAAGAGCCCCTGAGCTAGAAGGTCAGCAACATGATAGGAACTTGGGCTTTGGGGAAGACTGTTTTTCGGTCATCTAAATTTTCTAGAATTAAATAAGGTAATGCATGGGAAGTGTCTACCTCAATGCCTGACAGATGTAAGTGCCCTGTAATTATTTATTAGCATCACAATTATTATTATTAATATTAGTGCAGCCTAGCTAGGCCTTCTGTCTCTGAAATTCTTCAAGACTAATCTATATTAGCAGTGTTGGTTCTTTACCTCCTGCCTGAGAGGAATCTGATTTCAGCCCTGCACTTCACTGCAGTTACTCGTGGTGCAGGCACTAGTGGTTTAATTGGCAGCTCCACCGGGCATGGGGCATTGCTCATTGGCCATTTTTCTCCTGTAATCTCCTCCTCTGCTGGTTTTCTCCATGCTCCCCCTGCCGGATCCTCTTCTGCCTCTCAGGTGACTCCTCCCCAGCACTGGCCCCTCTCCCTCCATCAGCCATTAAAACTGCAGCGGCCAGCGATGTGCCATGGGGCTTCTTCCCTTCTCTTCTTACTTTATGTGGTTTGCAGGGACTGAGTCCTTTGTCCTCCTTCATTTCTTCCACCACTATTGTGTACTAGATGCTCTGGTTTCCTGCTTCCACACCTACAGCTACCTGCTGGATAGCTCTGCCTACATGGCCCAAGTGCACTTCCAGTTCAACATGTCCAAAATCGTGTCTTTCCCTCAAGACTTGTTTCTCTCCTCTTCCCACTAAAAGCTCCACCACTGTCCGTCATCCAAGCTAGAACTCTGAAATCATGCCTTCCTTCCTGCTCACCCTAATTCCACGTTGGCACACACAGCTGATTTCCAGGCTCTGCCACTCCTCGCCCCGAATGCCTCTTCAACCAGCCCCCCCTTCCTCTGCCCCGTTTGGTTCCTCTTCTTCTCTCCATGGATGTCTCTCGACGCGCATCTTGACCCCGCCAGGTCCCCGCATCCAGCCTGCCCCTCACTGCTTCCACAGCTCTCTCTAAAAGCACAAAAAGCGTTGATGGCTTCCTGCTGCTTTAGGGTAAAATTCAAACTCCTCACCATGGTAGATGAGGTGCTTTGTTAGCTGGACCACTGTTAATTCTCTCTTCTCTCGTCCCGGGATTGCGCCTCACATAGCTTATACTTCAGTAGTCCCCACATTTATTTCCAGAATATGCCTTGTTTTTTATGCTTCTGTGCATTTACCATTGCGATTTCCTCTGCCTGCAGTGCCTTTTCCAGTTTCTCCATTAGGTGAACTTCAACATCTACTTTAAGACATAAAGGTCATCTTCTTTGGGAAGTGTCTCACCCTCCTCCACCTCCTGCTCCACCATAAGAGCTCTAAGAGCTCCTGCAGCGCCTTGTCCACGCTTGAGCGCATATATGGCGTAAGAATACCTTTCACCTATCTGACCCTAGGCCACTAGCTCTCAGAGGAGCGTGCCTTATTCATCATTATATTTCCAGTGATAGGTGGTCAATAAAATAATAAACAGAAGTTTGGAAAGAGGAGCTGAATATATGCTTTAGTTTAAAATAATAATCTGAAATCATGATGAGGCAAGCAGATTTCAATGTCTCGTGGTTTATGAATTATTGACTTCAAATAATTTAACACATTATATTATTTGTTATATATGACAAATTTAAGGAAAAGTAATTAAATGTGGGTGTCATCCATATGGATGGCCACATAATCTCGAGTGTGAAAGATATTTTCCAGAATCCAGAGGAGTCAACAGCAGAAGCTGAGAGACAGAAACTGGTTCAGTTAGAAACTCAATCAGGAAAGCAAAGATATTAATCTTTAAACTGAAAGAAGCCCTCCTAACAATTTTGATGGCATTAATATGAGAAAATTCAGGCTACAATTATTGAAAAATAGTAGCCCAACTGTGGGTTTTTGTTATTGCAAAAAATGCATACAGGAGGGTATCGTCAAACTAGTTATTTAAAACTGAAAGGGTGTTTGTGAGTCTGGCTGGTGTTATTTAAGTGGTTCTCCAGCAGTGGCAGGAGCTCTGTGACGTCAGTAGCAAGATCATAAAGTGAGGTCAGTCTCTGTGAAGTCACAGAAGAGTAAGTGCTGTGCTGCCTTTCACAGTTTAGGTTGATTTTCAACTCTATGATGAGTTATTTTCTCAGCCTCGGGACAACCCACCTCATTTAACTTTCAGACTCACTTTTGGAATTGTGGATTTCAAGTAGAACTAAGTATTTTGTCTTTCGGTTTATCTTGAATAGTTTCTATTGCTGTTATCTTCAACGTCACTAATCTTTTCTTCTGAAAAGTCTCATCTGCCATTAGTGTTTAAACTGCCATCCAATGTATTTTTTTATCTCAAATTTTGAGGTTTTCGTCTCTAGAAGTTCCATTTGGGTCTTTTTTCATGTCTTCTATATTGCTACTATTTAGCATGTGTATTCTCTTCTCTCATTTCTTGAACACATGGAGTATAGTTAAAATAACCATTTTAATGCTTTTTTCTACTAATTTTACCATCCGCGTCATTTCTGGGTTAGTTGCAATTGGTTACTTTTTCTCCTCATTGTGAGCTGCATTTTCCTACTTCTTTATATTCCTGGCAATTTTTTTATTGGATGCAGAAATCTGACCTTGTTGTGCTAGGACTTGGGCTTTGTCACGGGACATAGCTGAGACACTTGTAAAGAGTTTGATCCTTTTGGATCTTGTTTTGAGCTTTGTTGGGGGACCAGGGCAGCATTTAGTCTAGGGTTAAGGTCTCCCCACCACCGAGGCCCTCAGACCCCCTAACAAGGGCCCATAAGCCGTGAACTCTTCCACTCGCGTTGCTGGGGACAGGGACTTTCTGTGGCCCTTTGTGAGCTCCAGACAGCGTTCCCTCGCAAATGGTTCTTTCCACAAATGCACATGCTGGTCAGTCTCCAACGGAGCACTCGATCTGCAGCTCTGGCGTTTTCCATGTGCGTTGCTGTCCCGTGCCCCTCGGGACTTGGCGCGTGATCTCAAGCCACGTCGGCGTCCCAGTGCAGGGAGCTCCCTAGTCTCCGCCAGGGCTTCCGCTCCTGCCCATGGCCTGGACACCCTCTTCAGAGCAGGCTGTGGCCGTGCAGGCTCTCCTCATTTGTTACCCTTCTCCTTTGCTGCCGGCTGCTCCATATGGTCACCCACTTTTAAGTCGGTTCCTGTTGCTCCGTGTTGATCCAAGGTGGAGTCAGGGCCAAATATCACTTCTTTACTCTTTACCTACCTCAACAATTCAGGTTGCTCTTAGAATAACATTTAAAAAAAGCATTTAACTTACGGTGCACATTTAACACAAGGAGCAAGGTCTGTGGGATCTGTTGGAAAAGCAGGCTAGAGAGAGTTTTCATGCTGTGACATGAAGGACTGTGAGCTCTGCCTTTTCTAAGCCCTTTGTCCATGTTTAAATACTTAAACTAAGAGTTGTATCATTTCAGTTCCCTGGGGAATTTGGGAGACTTCAAAATAATCCTTCTCTCTTCTCCTTTTTTCCCATCTGACGTTCTAAAAGCAGCCTCCATGTGGGGCGGGGGAGGCACAGGCTGTGCTGCTGGGAATGTTGGCCCTTTGCTCCCAATGAGACGCTCAGAACAGGTAACGAGGTGGTTTGGACAAACCCCCCTGCTGGCCAGGTTCTTAACGGGATCTTAGGTGAGCTTTTGCTTCCACTCAGCTCTCTGCATCTGCACAGGCAGAGTGTTTACACGTGCTGCATTTTAAAGCTGCATCTGACAGAGGATGCTGAGCGCTGTCAGATCTCTCTCTCTCTCCCCCGTCTCTCTTGTGCTCTTGCTCCATCACACACACACACACACACACACACACACACACACACACACACACTGTCGTGAAAGCATAGCTGTCTTCCAGAGAACTTCCTTGTGTGCTGTTCTTTGAATGGGATGGCATTTGTTTACACAGCCAGCTAGACACCATGCTCTTTTCTTTGGAGACTAGATCAGAAACACATTTCCAGGTTGGTTTGTCCTAGTCTCACGTGCGTATTTGCTACTTTCATATTTAATATTTCAGAGGCTTGGAGACTCATGAACTCCTGATGGGGAGCGCTCTTATCGACCTGCTTTAAATATTTAATGTTGAGAAAACATCCTCTTTCCGCCCCACAGATACACATTTTTTAAAATTCTCCAAGGAAAGCCATGCAACAGAAATCTGACTGAAGACAGACCTGAAAACCTGACCTCCCTGCCAAGCTTTGCATGTTTTTCTGTCTACGCAATATGTGTCCTGAATATCACATCATGTTTTATTTGTCATTTGGTTAGAGAGTCCTGCTGAAAGCGTGACGAATGATTTGCAGCCGCAGAGGTCTGGGATATGACTGTGTGGGGACACTGGACTAACTTTTGAAGTTGGGTTTTTAAACAGTCACCAATACTAAAAGACAATTTATATATACTCCCTGAAGGAAGTCCGTGTCAACGTTAACTATCCTGCCTCCTGGTGCAGTGATCATAGGCGTGTGCCAGGAGTGCTGCCCGATGTCTCATTTACACACCTCGGGCACTCACAGCATTCCTTTGTCTGGACTGTTGCAAAAGCTAACCCAGGCCCACCACCCTACCATTGGTGTCCACACCTTCCATGTAGTAAGCTAAGCATAATGCACATTTGCTGCCTGCTGCCAAGTATGCCATGCTGCTTTATCTCTGATACCTTCTCTACTTACTCCATGAAAGTAGACATGTAGTATACAAAGATGCATATAGTTTGACCTTTAAGAGACTTTCATTTTACAGGGGGAGAGAAAACTGTTCTGATCTTTATGAAAGAAGGAAGATGCAATGAGCTTCATAAGAGAACAGCCATGTGCTGTGGCATAGCAACATGGATTGACCACACAGGCTGGGAGATTCGTGATGAGATCCAGCCACATGTACACACACCCATCCATCCACCACTCATCCATGCGTCCACACATCCATCCACCTATCTATCCATCCATCCATCTATCCAGGCATCCACACATACATCCATCTATCCATCCATCCTTCCACCACTTACCTATGCTTATACATGTCCATCTGCCCATCATCCATCCATCCATCCATCCACACACCCACACATCCATCCATCCACACACCCACACATCCATCCATCTGTCCACCCATCCTTCCACCACTCACCTATACTTCCACCCATCCATCCATCCATCCAAACACTCATCCATCCATCACTCACGCATCTATCCATCATTCCACCAATCCCTCTACTCTTCATAACTCACTATGCTTCCACACATCCATGAGCCTCTCCATTTATCCATCCACTTATCTACCCACCCATCCAGCTATCCATCCGTTCATCTACCCACCCATCCACCCATCCCTCACTCATGCATCCACAAATTCATCTACCTATCCACCCATTCATACACTCATCCATCCATCACCTACCTATTCACCCATCCATCTGTCATCTACCCACCATCTACCCATCCATCCACTACTCCATTCATCCACCCATCCACCCATGCATCCATCCTCCCATCTGTCCAACAGATATATCTGGAACACTTATGCTGTACCAGGCTTCGTGGAGAAGCTGGCACATGAGCTGGCTTTGCTATCTAGGTAGGTTTTATGGATCGTGATGGAGATGACAAGGAAGGTCTGTCAAACAGAGACTGTGGTCTGAGTAAAAGCATGAAGATGGAAGATGTTGAGCATGCTTGAGAATAATAACAAAAGCCATCTTTTCTGCAACCCAGTTTATTGGTGTAGATGTTGTGGAAGATAAGGTTGGGCAGGCAGATATGGACCAGATTCCAGCAGCTCTGGGGTTGGGAACTTGGCAGGAGATGGAAGTCACTAAATGTTTTTGAGCAGGAAAACAAGAAGATCTGAGGTATTGCTTTAGGAAGCTTCATCTGGCAGCTGTTGGATGTAGGTCAAGCTGATGACAGCAAAGCCTGGAGTTAAGGAGGCTCCTGTATCTGGCCTTGATTACCCCAGTCTGCTTGCCAAAGATGACACCCTGTGGGCTTTTGGACCCTCGGTTCTGGAGGGTGCCTTTCCCCTGGCCAGTGGGCTTCTGGGCCTAGCACAGGGCCTCCCTCTGCTACTTTGCCTCTCTGCATAGCCTTTTACAGTAGTTCAACTCATTAAAATTAGGTGACCATGATGCCACCCTGTTCAGTATATCCACACTGAGGGTATTATTATTTAGCAAATACAAGTTAGGGAGCATGAGTTGTGGTGTTTGGAGGACTGTTTATTAGAACACGGATATCTAGCTGTTGATCTGAAATGTTGCTCTCATAAAACTGTTTCTATGGGAAAATAAGATTTGATTTACATCATTTCAACTCACAGTGACGTTCTCAGGAAAGCATCCGGCCATGAGTTGGCTCCCTGCCTGTCTTCAGATGATACGGCTGCCTGTCGTCCTCCTCGGGTAGGCTCCCTTCAGCCCGAGCCCTACAGGCACTCTGCCCACACGGCACTTGGTCTGGACGCGCCGTTGGCCTCAATGCAGATCAAACAGAGTGTGTTCGGGGCATGCAAACTCCTTTTATATTTGTTAAAATGCAACCTGAAAGCATAGGTGGCCCCAGTGGGCCTTTCTGACCTCGTGTTTCCCGTTTCCTCTACACAAAACTACAAACTCCAAGCTGTGTGGGCTCCTCCTTTTCCACCACTAGCTTCCTCAGGCTGATGGACCATGCTCCCTCCCTGGGTTGCCTTCCCCTCTGCTCTCTGCCTTTGCAAATCCTTATCGCTCCTCGAGATCCGTGTCTAATGCCAGGACCCTCCATTCAGCCATCCTTACCCTCCAACCGGAAGTACACTTCTCCTCCAAGTTATTCTTGTAGCACTTGTCACGATGGAGAGGGGGCCTCTGAGGCAGGGTGGGCCTGGTTCCAGTGCCAGCTCTTCAGTTACAGCCTCACGCCCTTAACCACAATAAACCTCTTCTGCACAATGGGCACAAGACCCTCTGCCTCTGAGCTGTTCTGATGATTAAACGAGATAACGTGAGCAAAGAGCCTAACAGACCTTGGCCACACGCTCGCTGGTACATGTTCAGAAAGTGTTAGCTATTTTTACGTCCTCCTTCTCTGCAAAAAATAAACTCTGAGGCCAAAGATCGTGTCTCATTTATCTTTGTGAGCTCCTCCCCAAAGCCTACTGCTAAGAGAGCCTGACTTGAACATGGAGAATGCCCCGTAAATATTTCTTTGAGGAAAGATTTAAATATGATTATTAAATTGGAGAATTCACTCCCAAAAAGTGATTTATGAAAAGAGTGACAATACGTTCTGCTTTTTGTCAGGGAAAGTCCCAGCATTAAGTACTAATAGCACTCTCTTTTATTCTCAACAGTGTCATGGTTTGGACAAAAAGTTTTATGGGCACCCTGTTTTTGGAATATTTGCGATTCTGAATTGTCCATGGCACTTTTCCCCAACATGATTGCATTGCTATTCAAAGCTCTATGTCACTGTTTTGTCTTAAAGGAGATGGTAAGCTCACTGAGAGCATGGACCAGCTCCTATCTTATTTCTCCAAGACCTCCTCCATTGCAGTGGCACCCTGGCTTCTGGAAGGGGCTGGACACCCAGCAGGTGCCAAAGATCCTTGATCCAGATGCCGCCCTTTTAGCAGGGTGGTGGTCAGTGCGCAGAGATACTGGCCTTCATGTGCGCAGAGGAAAGTGGATCTGATCTGAGATGGAGGCTCAGGGCCAATGTCCACTGGGCAGAGTGTCTCTAGGGAAGACGCCATGCCTGTGTGCCTCCCATCGCGGGTCCAGCGCGAAGCACGGCGTCTAAAACACAGCATGTGTTCAGTAAGTATTTGGTAAGCAAACAAATGAACAAGGAGGGTCCTGACCACCCCTCCCCCATGTCGTGTCCATGAGCCTCTACCCAGGTCCTCTCAAGTCCTCTGTCGATAGCTTAATAAAATGCACATTGTTTCTAGGGCTGCTGTCACAAAGCCACTCAATCTGGGTCGCTTCAACTGCAGAAACGCGCTGTGTCATGGTTCTGGAGGTTTCCGCAGGGCCGTGGTGCTCCCTCTGGAAGCTGCAGTTGGGGGTGGGGTCCTTCCTTCCCTCATAGCTTCTGGTGTTCGCCGGCCCGCCTGGACGCTCCTCGACTTGTAGACACATGGCTCCAGCCTCTGCCTCGGTCTCCCCATGACTCTTCCCCTCTTCTTTCCAGGACACCAGTCATATAGGAGTAGGACCCCCTCCATCCAGTAGGACCCCCTCTTCATCCAGTATGTTCCATCTGCGATGACTGCATTTCCCAGTTACGTCTCTGTGTGTGGTCCTGAGGCTTAGGACTTCAGCACATCCTTTCTGGGAGAGACAGTTCAACTCATGATTTTGTGCAGTCTGAAGGGCTCTGTGGTTCCTACGTGGGAGCTCAAGACACTCACGAGAGGGCGGAGTGAGGGCGGGACGTCCAGAGCGCTCAGCCCTTCTTGGAGACCAGTTCCCACGTGGCAGCAGTTTTCCTGGGAAAAAAGAGGAAGACGAGGTCTCCCTGCAAAGGCGTGCCTAGCGGGTCAGCACTCAGGCAGCAGGTGGAGGTGGCCCCTGCCCATGCCCCTCTCTTCCCCTGGGCTTGCCCTGCCTGGAGGGGCACTGGCCGCTCTCCCCGTGCTCCTCGGGGCCCCTGGGAATATGGGGTGGGGAGGGGTGTAGCCCTGCTGGCCGTGCCTTCCCCCCAGGGGCCAGGCTGAGCCTCGGGGCCCTCGGTGCTGCCTGGCTCCTCTTCCCTGCCCGTGAAGGCAGTGACCCTCCCTCGGCGCAGACCACCCTCTTGCTAGAAGCCTGTCAGCCTCGGCCTGTGCTGATACCTGCAAGGACTAGGGGCCCCTGTTTCCTGGTGAGCCATTTCCGTCCTTCCTGCAGCCGGGCTGGCATTCGGAGCTCAGCTGAGAGACAGGCCGCGCATCTGTCCCTGCAGGCGGGGTCACAGCTAGGACCCCCGCGAGGTGCACGCGGCCAGCACAGTCGGGGTCTTCTCCATTTCGGCTGCTCTCCGGTGGCTGCTGGGCGCGCCCCCTGCCTCGTGTCCTCACCCCCCCTCCCCATCTCCCCACCTGCCTGGGACCTGAGCGTTTCTCCCACTCGAGCGGGGTCAGGAGGGCTTGCACCCCACTGCCTCCGTGGGATCCATCTGACCGGAAGCTGAGCGGCCTGGCCCCGCCGCGTGTGCTGCTCTCTGATAGGCAGGCACGAGCTCCTTGCGCACGCCCCTGAGCTCTTGGCCTCTGAGGCGTGAGTGATTGTGAGCAGATGCTTCCCGATACATTTATACACGCTGGGCAACAAAGGCTGGCCTTGCGCTTCCATGTGCAGGTAAGGTCTGGCCCAGGCTCCCCTCACTGTACCACGCAAACGTGGTGGCAAACTGTGACGTGATGGCGGACTTTAGGAAGAAGGCGCTCTCCGTGTCCGTGTTTAAGGCACCTTCAGCTTAGAGGCTGAAACTTATGACTTCAACAAAGGTTATGTGGAAATGGGGGACTTGGGCCCCTTCCTGACATGCCTGGACCCAGCCCTGAGGGCTCGGGGTCCACGGGAGCGTGGAGTGGGCACTGTGGCCGGGAGCATGGGAAGGGAAGAATGCCTCGTTGTCCTCCCTCCTGATTTCACGCCATGGGCCGCAGGTACCCGCGGAGTTTGCTTCCGTGATCCCTGCACGGTGTCCCTGGGCGCAGTGGGCAGCATTTCCCCGAGTTCCCAGGAGTAGGCGGCAGAGCCTGGGGGTGGCACCACACCTGTCTCCCGCGCTCCTGCGCCCCCAGCCAGACACGTTGCCCAGCCCCCTAGCAGTGGGGTGAGGCCGTGGTCCCTGGAGATGGAATGTGAGTGGGGCGCCAGGCACCTTCGAGGCCTGACCCCCAAGCCCCACGCTGACCCCCACGCTGACCCCCACCTTGA
>JAQZBX010059036.1:0-17618 GCA_029593785.1 Cabassous unicinctus | reverse complement strand
TTTCCTCAGATGCTTACATTCTATCCAGAACAAAATCTTTAAAGTTATTTTATGATTAGATTACAGATGCTATTATATATATATTTCAGGAATGAGTGATTTAACTTATATGGTGAATGAATGATTTTGTGTCCCTTCTAAAGGCACAAAAAGATAAAATAAGTTAATGTATAGTTTATATTTTCTAGGACTCTCTAAGTTTAAAGGAGAAAAAGGGAAACAGCACTACTTGACAAATGATATGTACCTTGCAGTGATAGATCAGATATGAGAGAATATGCATTTTTGAAGGAAAAAAATCTCAAAATAAAATATATTTGTTATTATGCTGACATATAATCACTATCTCTGCAAATTTGAGTCATGGCTCTTAAAGTTGGAAATAGACAAAAAGCTGAACTGTGAGGCATTTTCAACTTACCTCATTGAAGTGGGGATGTCTTGCAATAATTATCTTATTTTCCCAAATAAAGCTTTCTGTTTATCATCCTCCTTACAGCCTTCTTTATCTGCTTGTTTCTAAGACTATAGATTATAGGGTTCAAGAAAGGAGGGACTATAGAATAGAACACAGAGGTGATCATGTCCTGAATTGTGGGTGAACTCGAGGTTGGCTTCACATACACAGCAGCACCTGAGCTGAGAAATGCGGTCACCACAAGGATGTGAGGGACACAGGTAGGAAAAGCCTTTACTCAGTCTCCCCTGGTTGGAAACTTGAGCACAGTAGAAAATATGTGAATATAAGAAATGGTGATGGAGGCAAAACAGCCACCAGCAACCAGTACTGCAGAGACAAGAATTAAAATTTCATTTCTTAAGCTGTCAGAGCAGGAGTTTCAGTAGAGAGGGGACATCACAGAAGAACTGATGGATCACATTGGACTGACAGAAGGGAAGCCAGAATGTGTTGCGAGTGTGGAATGTTGAATAGGCCAGACCACTGAGTACAGAGGCCAGAGTCATCTGGACACAGACCCTAGTGTTCATGACCATAGGGTAGTGGAGGGGCAGGCAGATGGCCATGTGGTCATCACAGGCCATGATGGTGAGCAACAGCAGTTCTGTACAAGGAAACAAAACACAAGGAAGATCAGAGCTGCACATCCAACCATGGACATGCCTTGAGGATAGCGACAGAAATGTAGCACATGTCTAAGACAGACAGATTCTTAAAGAAGAATTACATGGGGATACGAAGATTCTGGTTGTGGGTGGTTACTTTAACAATGAAAAAGTTCCCCATCAAGGTAGCCAAGTACATCAGTAGGAATAGCATGGCATGTTAAGGCTCTGTCCCACACATCAAAAAATCTTGTAAGCAGGAATTCAGTCACTGGGGTTGAATTCAACATTTTTGGGTAATTTGCTGTGGATGTGGAGAACTGAAGGCAAATAATCTTTTAAAAAAACATGGAAAATGAACAGGAGGAAAGAAATTAGCATATGTATTTTTATAAACTCATGTTTATCCAATTTCCTTACAGTTTTGGTTGGTAGTAGATCATAACATAATATTTCCTCATCCTTCTTTAGTCTCCCTTCCTTGTACCTTAATTTCAGGTGAGTGTTAGCAATAAAATGCAATCTTAAAGAACTCGTACCAATGTCTGTGTAAATTTCTATCACTTTAAAAGCTGGAAAATAAGTATATTGGAATTCAAAGTTTTTCCTGGAAGGTTTATTGAAGAAATATAGATAACTTCAGAAATATTCTGTAAATGTTAACACGTTAGCCTACGACCAAACAAATTTTCAGATCCTCTCCTAATTTATATGCAATTGTAATCCCTTATGTGCCCTCTGGGTGGAAAAATTATTTTTTCTCTACTTTCACTACTATCTTTTTGGTACTCATTTCATTTTAAAAATCACCTTTGAGAATTCCTTTCTCTGCAATCACTAGCTACATATATCTTTTCCTAGCAATTATTAACACATACTATTTTTTTATTTTCACATTTGATTCAACTTCTCTCTCTCACTTTATCTAAAATATTTTATTAAATCTCTTGTGGCTTAATTGTGATCTTTCCTTAGTCTAGATACCATAATCAACCAAGAGAGTGATATTAGCATGAGATTTTATTTATTAAAATGTATTATGCACTTTTTACTTAATCATATCTATAATTCTAATTGTCAATACAATTGTATATTATAATTCTAATTGTATACACAAACTTACAAAGAGAAAAAACTGGGCCAGTGGAAGATAAAGGAAACATAACAGACAATGACCATGTAAGCGGCAAAGCATGCCTTCAAAGCCACATTTCTGCTCAGATGGCACAGTGTCTCATGGTGCATTTCCTCCTCCCATATCCCTCATCCTTCTGAGCTTCACTGATCCCCACACTCCAGTCATGCCTGTTGCTCTGCCTGACCATTCATTTGTTATATTTACATCCCAGCTGTGAAGTATTGCAAGAGCCTCTATCCAGTCACTGTGATCCAGATCCTCTGCTCTCCCAAGGTTGTCCTCTATTTCATCACAGTCACACATTAAGTTAAATATACAGGGAGAAATAAGGTATCATTTCTCAGAAGTCAGTTTCAAATTACATCCTTAGTACATTCCATCATCCTTATTTTGGGATTCTACTGTCACCTTCTCCTCTTTCTTATCTTCTTCCTCCTCCTCCTCCTCATTCTTCTTCTTATTATTATTCTTATTCTTATTCTTCCCCCTGTCTTCCATTCTTTTGAAACTTCATTCATGTTTCCATTTTACCTCTTACACTGATTGCCATCAGTATCTGACATAATTCTGAAAAGAAACTAAGATCTAACTCATAGATAATATAAAAAGTAAACTCCCTTAATGATCTTATTTATAAAAATTAATTTTATGATATCATTACTGCTTCATTTACAATACTTTTTATAAAAGATCTCATGAAACTTAGAATACATAGAACTTGGGAACGTGTTTTAGAACTTCCCCATTTTGTTATAAAATACTTAAGATAATCTTAGATGTAATGTGTGGAATAATTATAAATCCCAGAAAATGTTCTCAAAGAAATATCTCCAGTAACAGCTATTTCATTAATGTAAGATTTACAAAAAAATTCAAATAGAAGATCCATAGAAATAGTAAAACAATTCTTAAAACATTCTTTGGGGACAGTTACTGGTGGAGATGTAATTCTGCTAGACATTTTATTTCCATTTGTAGTCTTTGAATTTCTAACTATAAACATTTCTTACTATTATATATTTGAATATTTTAGGGCTAACAATTTACCAAGGAATGATACCTTAGGAAAAATGTGATGAATTGTTTGACTGACTCATACATTAATTAATTCCACTACAATAAATCTTGATGATTCTAGAAAATAGTAATAATGGTTATAATAGCTTTTCTTGAACTTATGATAAGTATATATTATTTGTAAGAGACAGTATTTATAGTTTAATAACTTCAAGTGACTTTGATGAAGTATGTTGAGTCTTCTGTTTTGTGTACATAATGCTATGTTTTCCCAAAGAATTTCAATTATCTGTGACATAAATAGATTCCGTTCTGTACATTTGCAAAGTTTATGGATTGTACATGATCGGAGAGTTAATGGATGAGTCACTTAAAACTAATTTTTTGGTAATATTCCTTTTCATAACCCTTAATGTCAGTGGAAAATAATTAGCATGTGTTTTGCATCCCCATGGAAAGAATCATAGAGCCTTATCCTAAACACTTACTAAACCCTAAAGAACAACAAATACTGTCCTGGGCTTGCTTAAAATATCTCTTCTCCTTGATAATTCGAAAACATGAAATGTACTTGTCAAGTGAAGTGCTTATCCTTGCATCCTTGTCTTCTCACTGATAATGGAACACTTGCTATGTCCAGACAGGTCAAATTCTTTTTACCTGACTCCCTTAATTATCAAGATGAGTGCAATTACTAGTAATGTAGAGAACCTCTGCACACTGCCAGAAGACAGGTAAAGTATGATTTTCAGATTAACCTCCTGTAACAAGGCTTTTTTGCTCCTCTCTAATGGTCTTTATTTCAAGGCCCTCAAAAATGGTTCAATATGTAGTTTTCATTCTTCTTGTTTTGTACTCAAATGCTTACTGGCAATTTATTGTTAGTATTGTAGGGTCGACATGATTAAAAATGGTTAGCTAAATACACATAATTAGCTCTATCCTAAGACATGCCCTTTCATTCTGTAGGTCAAGAACTTAAAAATAATTGCTTAATTCAAAGTCTAATCAGACTACTAATACCATGAAAAGAAAAAAGAAACTTATTGTTTTGCATTTACTATTACTTTTTATTTTGTTCCAAGTAATATGACAATATAAATAAGTATAAAAAGTATTGAAAGATTTTTGAAAAATTGAGAACATTTCCTTACTTGTAGCCTGGAATGAAAATTTTTAATACAGTAAATTAAAAAGAAGACTTTGGTTTCATTATGTGAATACCTTACCAATCTATATTTTCTGTTTTAACCCTATTAGCAGTGTTTCTCAAGAAATAAGAGAACAGATGAAGGAAAGAAGTGTGGGTGATTCATGGAGTGAGGTAAAGGAGCAGGAAAAAAGAAATAACAAAAATACTTAAAAGATAATATTGTCTCTTTATGGCAGATAGGCAAGTCAGAATTTCAGGGAAGGGTCCAATCTCTTTCAGGCACAGACAAGCACAAGTGGGCAGGTTTATCCGAATTACTGATTTTCTAAAAAGAATAATTCCACTTCATAAAAAGTGCCTCTATATTCATTTCCAGATGGGTTTAGGGACAATTCATGTGAGCACAGTCCTTGGCTTCTCTAACAGGCATTGCTCAGAAGTAATTTGTGGATATAATTGACTTTAGATATTGAGAGAAGAAGACATAAATAGAATCTGTGCATGAGCACAAATTTTGTATATGAAAAATCATTAGTATATTAGAATCTATAAAATGACATGGTGAATATTACTGAAGCAATAATTAAAACAGAAATAAAACTGTAATTCTTCTAATAATATGATGATTCTTATGGCTTCCTTTCCATCTATGTCAATGGTGTCAGTCAATGAACAGAAATTCACAATTTTAATTAAGTACAATTCCATTTGTGTTTACCATATGATTAGTGTCTTTATAAACATGAGTTATAATTTTTGCTTATTGCAAAACAGGAAAACCCTGCCTTATATAGCTTTCTAGAAGTCTTATTTCTTTCTTTTTATTTGTTTATTTGTTATATTACCTTTCATCAATACGCAAGAATATTTTCCTGTCCTCTACTTATCTTAATGGTTAAGAATTCAAGAAGTTTGAAAAAAATTTTTTTTTCAAAACAGGTATCAATTTTTTACAATCACTTTTATAGAAAGGACCATTCTTTCCCCCTTTGAATGAAGTTGTTCTCTTGCTGTAAATAGGGCTATGTATATATGTGGGTCTATGTATGCATTCTCTATTCTGTTTCTTTGGATTATTTATCAGTCTTTTCACCAATACCATGTGGCTTAATTACTGTTGCTCTATAGATATCATGGATTTTGTCAGAGTAAATTATCCAACTTTATTATTCTGCAAATTTGCCACAGATTTTTTTTATCACAGATTCTCCTAGAAAAAGTTTAAAAATAGCTCATTTTTAGAAATTACACACACAAAGAAAACTATTTGCATTTTCATTTATAATTCATTAGATTGAGTAGACAAGTTGGTAAGAATCAATAACTTATATGTAGAATTCTCTTATATATGAAGTCATCAATATGTTCATTGCCATATGATGAAAAATCCAAGGAAACAAAGTTTGCCAGCTAGACAAAAGATCATGGACTTTAAGAAAGCCAGACTCCTTCTATCCTCTGAAACCATGAGGCAATAAATTCCAACCAATTTTGTGATATTTGTTTTAACATCGAGTAACTCAGTAATTAAAAAATCAGATACAATTACTGCACTAAACTTTTTGGATGTAACTCTACATTTTATATCCTACAAGTGCTAAAATGCTGATGAATATAAAGTAATGATATATCTATGTACAATGTATAATTTTTTGCAAGTAAAACAGATATGTGGGTTTAGAGGGTATAAAAATGGTGCAGTATCTGCAGTTACTTTAAATACAAATGGATTAAACTATCTGGTCAAAAATCTGATATTGGCAGAATGGATAAAAAAGCAGAAACCAAATCTATGCCATATACATGAGACTCATGTTAAATTCTAAGAGATTAGTGGGTTAAAAGTGAAAGGATAAAAAAAATCAGAGGATATAGTAACAAAAAAGAGTTGATATAGCTATACCAATATCAGATGAAATATACTTTAAATCAAAAACTGTTACAAGCAAAAAAGAAGAAAAGTGCATAGAGACAACATAATCAATTGAGCAATAGCAACAATAAAATTCTGAACACATAAATATTTAAGAGTAGAGCCCAAAAATATACGAAGAAAATATTGACAGGTTTGAAAGGAGAAGTAGTTGTTTCTACATTCATAGTAGGAGATTTCAATACACCATTTTCAATAATGGATAAAACTGCTTTCAAAAATGGGTAGAATATCTGGACAGAAGCTATTGAAGAAATAGAAGACTTGAATGAAACTATGAACCAACTATCTCTAACAGAAATATACAGTAAACTTTACACAACAGCAGAATCACATCCTTCTCTTGTACCAATGGATCATTTTCAAGGATATACCAGGGATAAACAAAACAAGTCTCAACAAATTTATAGATTTTGAAATCACACAGTGAATCTAATCTGACCACAAAGGAAGAAAGCTGGAAATCAATAACAGAGAGAACTGGAAAAGACACAAATAGGTGGTTAGTAACCAATACACTCTTTTTTGTTGTTGTTTAAATAAATCAATTTTATTGATACATATAAATAAAGTGTACAATTCATGCAAAATGTATAATGAATGGTATTTGGTATAATCACATAGCTGTGATACAGGAAAATCATATATAAAAACCATATATCATATATGATTTTTACCACTTCAATCATTATTAAAGCATTTCCATTATTTCAATAATAATAATAGTAATCAAAAAACAAACAAGCAAGAAAATTCCTCATTTCTCAATCTCTCTCTGTTTCCCTGCTTTACATAGCTGCTGTTTCTGGCAATTCTTGCACGATTATTTATTTGTTTATTAAGCAATTTAATGAGATATATTCACATACAATATGATCTATCCAAAGTGTATAATCAATGACTTTCAGTATATTCACAATGCTGTATATTCATCATCTTAAAAAATTTAGAACGATTTCATTGCTCCAAATGAAAGACTCCACACTCCTTGGCATTCCTTTCTAAGCTCTACATAACCACTAATCTAATTTCATCCTTATGAATTTATTTATATTTACATTTTATGTAAATGGAATCATACTATATGTAATATTCTGTGTCTGGTCTCTTTCACTTAGTATAATGTATTTTTTTTTCTGATAAAACAACAATACACACTTATACAACCAATGGGCCAAAGGAGAAATCTCAAGAGAAATTAGAAAATATCTTCAGGTCAATGAAAATGAAAGCATGACATACGAAATCTTATGCATTGCAGTGAAGTCAATCCTGAGAGAGAAATCTATAGTGCTAAATACATAGAATAAAGAAGTGATATCACAAATTAGAGCCATAACCTTACTCCAGGAAGAATTAGAGCAAACTAAATTTAAAATGAGCAGAAGGAAAGCAATAACAAATCTCATATAAGAGATAAATGAATTAGGGAACAGGAAAAAAGAAACAGAATCAATAAAGCCAAACTCGGTTCTATGAAAAGATGAATAAAATTTTAAAAACCTTATCTAGACTGACAAAGAAACAAAGAGAGAGGACACAAATAAATAAAATCAGATATGAAATGGAGGGCATTAATAATGATCCCACCAAAATAAACAGGTTTATGAGTGGATTCTATGAAAATCGCCAACATATTAGAAAACTTAGAGACAATGGAAAAATTCCTATATTGTAAAAATATAAAAATACAAAATATAAATATATAACATATAAAAATATAAAATATAAAAGTATAAAAATATAAAAACTACTTACATTGATTCAATAATATATAAGCGATCTAAAAAAATCAATAACAATTAGAGACTGAATCAGGTAATAAATCCCCTCGATGACAACAACAATAACAAAAAACACATGGCTTCACTTTTTAATTTTTCCAAATGATCCAAAAAGAATTAGCACCAATCCTTCTCAAATTCTTCCCCAGAATTCAAGGGTATGGACAACTCCCTAACTCATTCTATGAAGCCAGCCTCAATTTATTATCAATGTCATACAATGACAATATAAAAAATTACAGTCCAATATCCCTTATGTATATAGATGCAAAAATGCTCAACAAAATTCTAGCAAACTGAATCCATCAGCACATTGACAGAATTATACACTATGCTCAAACCGGATTTATCAAAAGTATGCAAAGTTGTTACAACATAAGAAAATAATTTAATGTAATGCACCCCATTAATAGAACACATGGAAGAATGCCTGACAAAATCCAGCAGCCTTCTTGATAAAAACACTTAAAACTCCAGAATGTAAGAAACTACCGCCTCATGATAAAGGGCTTATATGAAAAACACATACCTAACATCATACTAAATTGTAAAAGCCTGAAAACTTCCCCCTAGAATAAGAACAAGACAAAGATACTCACTGTCACTACTGTTATTCAATATTGTACTGGACATCCCAGCCAAAATGGCAAGAAATGGCATAAAAGTCATTCAAATTGGAATTGAAGAAATAAAACAAATCTTATTTACAAATGAATTGATTCTATAGCTAGAATATCCTGGAAAACCTGCAACAAAGCCTATAGAACTAATAAACTCAACAAAGTTGTAGGGGTAACAAGATCTATGCACAAAAATCAGTGATTCTTCTATATAACTATAATGAAATCAAATCTTTTAATCAAACCAACATGATACTGACACAAGGATAGACATATAGAGCAATGGAATTCATTGGAATGGAATGGAATTAATATATCAAAAATAAACCCTTACTATGGCCAATGGATTTTTATGAAGTTGCCAAATTCACTCAATGGTGTAAGACTATTCTCTTCAATAATTGGTGTTGAGAATACTAGATATCTATATGCAAAAGAATGAAGGAGTATCCCTTACCTCACAATAACACACAATACTTAAATGAAAATGGATCAAACACCTAACAATAAGATCCTAAGTGATTCAACTACTAGAAGAAAACACAGGGAAACATCTTTAGGACCTTCCATTTGATAATGGTTTCTTAGACTTTGCACTAAAAGCAGAGCAAGAAAAAAAAAAAAAACATGAATGGGCATCCAAAAAAATAAAAAACATGAAGGACTTTATCAAGAAAGTAATAAAAGCAACCTACAGAATGGGAGAAAATATTTGGAAAATGCTTATATAATAAGGTATAATATCCAGAAATTTAAAGAAAACCTGCATCTCAACAACATTAAATCAAAGAATCCAAATTTAAAAGTTGTACAGAATACTTGATAGATGTTTCTCCAAGGAAGTGATACAAATGAACAATAAGCACATGAAAAGGTGCCGTATATCATAGGCATTAGGGAAATACAATGAAAAAATAAAAAGAGATAGCATTATGCACTGAAGAAAATTGCTTTTGTAAAAAATGTAAAATAATAAGTGCTGGAGAGGATGTGCATAAATTAGAACACTCGTTGTTGGGAATGTAAAATAAGGCAGTAAATGTGGTTTTGGCGTTTCCTCAGAAAGTTAAGTATAGAATTATCAATGTTTTGGCAATCCCACTTGTGGGTATATCCACCAATGAATTGAAATCAATGACTTTTACAGTGATATTTTCACAGTGATATTCAGAGCAACATTATTCACAACAGCCAAAAACTGGAAGCAACCTAAGCATCTACCATCAGATGGCTGGATAAACAGAAGGCAGTGTACATGCATATATATGATGCTTGAGTTCATGTGTCATCTTGGCTAGGTTATGATGTCCAGGTGTTTGGTCAAGCAAGCACTGTCCTAATTGTTACTGTGAAGATATTTCATGGATTTAAACCATCATTAAATTGATTGCATCTATGACTGATTATATCTACAGTCAGCTAATGAGACTGACTTCAACAATAAGAAGGATGTGAACAATAGAATCACATCCAATCAGTTGAAGGCATTAAGGGGAGAAAACTGATGATTTCAGTAGTCAGAAAGAATATCCATCTCTCTTTCAGCAAGCCTGTTTTCCCTGGGGAATTCATTAAAAACATTCATCAGCATTCTCAGCTTGCAGCTTGCCCTACAGAATTCTGACTTGCACATACACACAGTCACGATCACATGGGCTAATTTCTACGATATCATATTATTTACATTACATATATATATATATATATATATATATATATGTATACATTTATGTTATATACATGTCAGTTCTGTTTCCTGGAGAACCTTGATTAATACAAAATACAATGACATTTTTTCACCTGTAAAAGGAATCTAGTACCAAAGGCTACTGCAATATATATAAACCTTGAAGACATTTCAAGAGTGAAATAAAGAAGACACCAAAGGAAAAATATTGCATGTTTTTACTTATATGAAATAATTAAAATATACAAATTTATAGACCTAGAAACTGGAATGCAGTTTACCTGGCACTGAGGTGGGGTAAGTAAAGTGGAGTTAATGCTTATTAAGTATATAATTTCTGTTTAGGATAAGGGAAAAATTTTGAAAATGGATGGTGTTGATGGTAGCACAACATTGTGAATATAATTAACACAACTGAATATAATTTGAAAGTAGTAAAAAGGTAAAATTTTAGGTTGTACATATGTTACAGAATAAAAATTTTAAAAATGGCAGACTACAAACTATAGACCTCAGTTAACAGTATGATTATAATAGTATTGTAGCATTAATTGTAACAAAATTACCATACTACTAATATGAAAAGTTGTGTATATGAGTGAGCTATATGGGAACTCTGTACTTACTGCATATTTCTGTAAATTCACATTACTCTAAAAAATTTTTTTAAAGAAGCTTGCATGTTATTTACCAAGGTCACAGGAAATTAGGCAATTAAGATGTGTGATGGGTGTTACAATAGGTTTGGACATGGGGGATTTAACATCATTGATGAGCTTTCTTGTAGGGTTGAAGATCAAAGAGACATTGCAAGGACAATTAGGATTGAGCCAGGTAAAGATTCAGGGGAAGAAAAATCCATCTTACATCAGTCCAGTTTGTTCATTAATGAATATGACTGGCCTCTTAGGGCTCTCTGTAATCCATAACATAAAGTTTTACAATCTTTCAATTTACTAATCTAAAATTAATAGCAAGTGAATAAGAGGTTAATGAACATCCTTTCTACACATCTTCCTTATTTTTCCAGAACTACTTAGTTATTCCTCAAGATCAAGGGATCTTCAACTCCTTACCTCCAGTTCCACACAATGCATACCAATTATACTCACATGAGGAAATACTTTTATTATTTTTTTTTGAGGAAATACTTTTAAAATATCATTTATAACATATATTTAAGATTCTGACTACATGCTTTTTGCTTATTCTAATTGTTTCAAATCAGTGAGCACAAGGAATATTTGTCCTTTTGTGTCTGATTTATTTCACTTAACATGTCCAGGGGATGGGGTGAGAATAAAGAATGGGAAGTAAACGCTTAACATATACAGGATTCCTGTTTGGAATGATAAAAATATTTTTAAGGGAAATGTTGATGGTAAAACAACATAAAAATCTAATTAACAGAACTGAAAAATATATCTGAATGTGATTAAAACAGGAAATGTTAGATTGCATATATGGTTACAGAATAAAAATAAAATCATGGATTATAGTTTACAGTACAATTATAAAAATGTGCTATCATCAATTGTAACAAATGTTCCATACCACTGCAAGATGTTAATAATAAGGGGGTATATGGAAATCCAATATTTTATGCATGATTGTTCTGTAAATCTACAACTTCTCTAATAAAGAAAAACATAGAAAAATATCATTTCCATTTTTATTCAATGTATTTGTTCTGATAAATTATAGATGAACATGTTGCTAGAACCAAATATGAGAAAAAATATAAAATAAAAATTTGTGACCCTCAGGGTAAGTGAAATAATGTCAGTTTTATATGTATGTATGCACACATAAAGTAATGGAAATGTGATCTTATTGAAAATAAAAACATTTGAAAATTTAAAAGAAAGAACCCTATTTCTTCCAGAGGTCAGTACACCCAGTCTAGTCCCTCAGGGATAATCGACAACCCATGATGGTGCTGGGATTTGCTATTCCCAAACTGGCATGCCTTGCCTGTGGTGGGCAAGAAATAGAAGCTTTGCTCCTGGGAATGACTGCTACCTTGGGAATGCTGGTGTAAGATGTCTGTGGGGGCTAGACCATCATCACAAGCAGACCCCCAGTTAGGGCAGGCCAGATTACCAGGAGTAAGCTGCTATTTCTCTTCATTTGTTATTAAACCAAGGGATCCAGGAAAATATGGAAGGCAGACAAGATACAAACCTGTAGAGAGGTGGGTTCTGGGTATGTTTCCATAGGGCATGAGGCAGAACAAGTCACACAGGTGTCCTTGTCTTCTCTCCGAGTTTGCCCACATAACACTGTACCTGAGAGCTTAGAGAGATGCAGGTTTAAGCACAGAGCAGGTTCTTAATAATTGTTTAAATGGATATGCATTGTATACACTGAGTGCCAATTGTGTGTAAGGCATAGTGCTAGGTGTTGAGAGAGGTGCCAACCAAAGAACAGTCCCTGTTTTCAGGGAACTTTCATTTTAGTGGGTCATAAGGCACATGCTTTGGGGATTCTTAACCCAGGAGAGCAAATGTGTTTTGTTTGACTGTCATCTTTTTATTTTTTTATATTTTTTAATAATATGCAAAATAAGTAAAGAGGCTACCATCTGTATAAAAAGATATTGTGTGTATGTGTATGTGTGTGTGTGTTTGGTGAATATATGTTTTTGTGTTTGAATGAGTATCTGAAAGTATACAGGAGAAATTTGTTGACAGGGGTGGCCTCTGGAGAGAGGAAATTACTGTAATATTTTATGATTTCTTTCAAATGCATTATAAGTAATAACTTGGTGGTTATTTAGGTCTGGAAGGAATGCTAAGGGATATGGAATCTTTCTTTGTGGGGTAATGAAATTGTTCTAGAATTTTTGAGATGATGAATGTACAATATTGTGAGTATATTAAAATCCATTGATTATACACGTTGAATAGATCATATGGCGTGTGACAATATC
Source organism: Cabassous unicinctus (assembly GCA_029593785.1). Lineage (NCBI taxonomy): Eukaryota > Metazoa > Chordata > Mammalia > Cingulata > Chlamyphoridae > Cabassous > Cabassous unicinctus. Next base: position 4,289 of record JAQZBX010059036.1, on the reverse strand, counting down.
TCAATAAAACTGCTTAATTAACAAATAAATAATTATGCTAGAATAGCCAGAAACAGCATCTATGTACAGCAGGGGAAAAGTAGAGATTGAGAGGTGAGGAATTTTCTTGTTTCTTTGTTTGTTTTTTGTTTATTATCATTATTGAAATAATGAAAATGCTCTAATAATGATTGAAGTGATGAATGAACAACTATGTGATTATATCAGATACCATAGATGGTACACTTTGGATGAATTGTATGCTTTATTAATATGTATTAATAAAATTGATTTGTTTAAAAAATTAAATAAACAAGCAAAAAATATGGGGAATTCACATAAAAATTAAGATCTGGCTTTACAGTACAACTCAGATGCTCTGGCAGTGCTAGGAATATATGCAACTGACAGCAGTGTGCTGATGCCTCCTGCAGGTTCCAGGAAAAGTTGCCTGAGGAGGTCCTGGCAGGGATCCATTTTGAAGCCCAGATGAGTTGGCAAGGTGAAGAGATGGCAGGTGAAGGGAAAGCATAGTGTGCAAAGGGATGGCCTGTAACAAAGGGTACAAGGCAGCAAGTGGCAATGAGGCTAGAGAGCTGGGTAGGGGTTTCCACTTCACAAAGAACTTTGTATGCCCTGATGAAGAATATTTTACATTGGAAACTGTGGAAGTTGTGGTGGGAGAGCATTTGTGTAGTCCACAATTATCCTTACACAAAGAGAAATCTGGCCTTTGCCATTGACATCTGTGAGGTGATCTTTAGGTCATTGGGATGTCCTGCCTTATAGGAGGGTCTTTGTTTGCCTGGGGTCTTCGACTAAAGGACATTCTAACAATGTGATTTAGGATGGGGGCTTCAGCCTATGCTTTATCAGTTCTGCCTCTGAAGGAAAGGGAGAAAAAAGGTCTCCTGACTTCTGGAAGGGAATGTAAAGTACAGGTCAGCTATGCAGGGAGTATGTGATTGAGATTCAATAATAATTCTGGATGGTAAAGTCTTTGATAAGCTTCCCTGGTTGGCAATAATCCAGGTATATACCCATGCACTAATGCCAGGAAAACAACATGTCAACAACTCCACATGGAAAGAAAAAGGAGGCTTCACATTTGGTACTTCTCCAGACTATGCCTGATGTGCTTCTTCTCATGTATGATTTTAATCTGTAATCTGTATTATTTCCTTGTAGTAAATCATAAACCATGGGCATAACAGTTTTCATTAAGGTCTGTGTGTCTATCTAGAAAATGATCACAACCTAGACTGGATTTGGGAACTCCCTGACTTGATTCAATGCTCTAATGTCTCCCACAGACATGTTGAAGTCCTAACTCCCAGTTCTGTGGTTGTGAATTCATTTGTGAATCAATCTTTCAAGGTGTTAGGCCAGATGACTCAGGGTGGGCCTTTATAAAAAGACTGCAGCCCTTATAAGTAATAAGCAAAAGAAATTGGATGCAGTAAATTCCAAGTCAGAGGAGACACAAGTACTAAATCACTATGTGATGGATGAAGAGGTTGCTTATCAGCAAGCCACCACCAGAACTCAACAGATTTCAGGGAACCCGTGGCCTGCCAAACCTCAAATTCGGGCTTATAGCCTCCAATAAATTCCTACTGTTTAAGTCAAACAGTCTGTGGTAATTTGGTATAGCAGTCCTGGCAAATTAAGAAAACCCTCACCTTACAACTGTTCACAAGTAGGGAGGGCTTGAAGGAATTGTCCCTGCAAATATTTCCTTGCCCAACTGCTCACAGCATTGAAGGACTTTAAGCTGTAAACTGGCATCAAAGTTACACTTCAGAAAGACAGCAGAGTGGAAGAAGATTGGAGGAGAAAAGGTCTAGTGGCAAGAGACCAGAGACATGGGTCTGCAGTAATTGCATAAATGGTGAAAACCTAAACTGTGACAATGGCAGGGAGACAGATGTCAGGGTCATTTAGGGCATAGACACTGCAGAAATGCTGAAAAGGTACATCTCCTTCAATACAAGGAGAATACCATGTGTGAAATGCACTCTTAGGATAATTAGCTCCTCCTCCCACTCCAGGCACCGAATGTGTCTCAGTGATTTATCAAAGTGCATTCTCTGGAGAACATAGTATAGGAGACAGGAATTTCAGGTGCAGAAACTTAATTCTTCTGGCTTAAAAGACAAAGTCTCTCCAACTAACAAGTAGTTAAATTAAATGTCCTTTTGAAATAGATTTTCTTGGCTTTTTTCCATTACATCTTATTTAGTCATTACTAAAGAGCTTTTTGTTTTCCTCAACAGCCAATAGGTTGATGCTCCTTGGAAGCATTACCTTAGGCAAGAATTCCCAAACAGCATCTCCTGCACGTCAACAAATCAGACTCTCCTGGTCACACCACTGTCAAAGGTAGGAGCACATGCCCTTCCCTCCTGTGGTTCTGAAGTTAAGTCAGGGAGGAAACAAATTCTGTGAACTGCTTTTCCCTTTAGATTTACTTTATCAGTTTGGGGTCTTTCACAAAAGAAAGAAACAGGTGGGTTCATTGAAGGCAGGAAACAAATTTTGACTGCCTGAGTGCCTAATACAATAGCCATGACAATATTTGATAATATTTGCTGCTGGTATCAGAGTTGAAAATATTTTCCTTTTGAGGCTTGCTGGCCAGCTACCAATTGAACAACGTGTGGCTTCAGACTTAATATATGATTTAAGAAATATTTACAGCAATATCCAATCCACTGTTAATAACTTAATGATAGGTAATCAATCTTGGATAGTTATGTAGCAGATGCTCTACACTTTTAATATTCATATAAAACCAAACACGTGGCTACTATTATCATTTTCATGATATAAATGAGTGAATTATGACATTGAAGTTAATTGACTCAAGGGCATACAACTAGTAAGTGGTAGGAGCTGGTATTCCTACCCAGTGAGTTTAACCACTCTGCTACATTGTTTCCAAGGTCTGAGAATCCCATTGTTTAGTGGCTCTGAATTTTGGGCTCAATGCGGGTGCTTTCAGATTGGGGTTAATATTAAAACTTTATAGCTGAGGATGTACTGATAATGCCCCTTTTGGTGATGAGGGGCATAATTGAGGCAAGGCTGAGTTGGTTGTGTGGACAGGGTGAAGGGAGTGCACAACGCACCACACACAGCATCACAGCACAGCTGTGGCAAGGAAGGATCATGCATTTATGGAGCATCTGGGAGAGCTGGGTCAGGGCAGCAAACAATCTTAACCCAACAGCGATTCCGTCCTGTAGGAAGACCAATAAAATGCTTTAATAACCTCTGAGGAGATTTGTTTGGCCATGCATTGATTCCTCATAGGCTTTTGTTTTGTTTTTTATTCGTAATATTAAAATATTTAATTATGAAACATTTCAAACATACAGAATATAATAAGGCAAGCACATATGTAGCATTGAATTGAAATATTTTCCCACATGAACACAACAATCAGTTTAAAAGTGCAAAGTTGGAAAAAGGTATTCTATGCAAAAAGTAAACAAAAAAGAGCTGGAATAGTGATACTAATATCAAACAAAATAGATTTCAAATGCAAAATTGTTATAAGGGATGAAGAAAATCATTACACATTAATAAAAGTAGGAATTCACCAAGAAGAAATAACTATACTAAATATTTATGCACCTAACTAAAGTTCCCCAAGATACATGAGGCACTCACTGCCAAAACTGAAGGGAGAGACAGATGTCTCTACAACAATTGTTGGAGACTTCAACATGCCACTCTCAGTATTGGATAGAACCTCTGGACATAGAATAAAGAAACAGAGAACTTGAATAATAGGATAAATGAACTAGACCTAACAGACATCTATAGTGCACTGCACCCCAAAACAGCAGGATATACTTTCTTTTCAAGTGTTCATGGATCCTTCTCCAAGATAGACCATATGTTGGGTCACAAGACAAGTCTCAAAAATTTTAAAAGATTGAAATACTATAAAACACTTTCTCTGATCACAACAGAATGAAATTGGAAATCATGAAAGACAGAAAAATGGAAAATTTACAAATATATGGAGATTGAACTACAAACTCTTAATTAGTGGGTGAAGATGAAATTGCAAGAGAATTCAACAAATATCTTGAGATGAATGAAAATGAGAACACAACATATCAAAATCTGTAGGACACTGTAAAGGAAGTCTTGAAAGGGAAATGTATAGATGTCAATGCTTACATTAAATAAGAAGAAATAGCTAAATTTGAAGATTTAACTACACACCTGGAGGAACAAGAAAAAGAACAGCAAACTAATCCCAAATCAAGCTGAAGGAAAGAAATAATAATTATCTG
>JAQZBX010059035.1:0-17603 GCA_029593785.1 Cabassous unicinctus | reverse complement strand
GAATTCATTGAGAGTTGTTCTGTGGCCTAGCATGTGGTCTATCTTGGAGTATGTTCCATGTGCACTTGAGAAGAAAGTAAATCCTGCTGTATTTGGGTGGAGTGTTCTGTATATGTCTATTAAGTCCAGGTCCTCTAATGAATTGTTGAGAGCCTTTGTTTCTTTAGTGATTCTCTGTCCAGATGTTCTGTCTAATGATAATAATGGTGTGTTGAAGTCCCCTGCTATAATTGTAGAGGCATTTATTTCTCCACTTAGTTTTTCCAGGATTTGCTTCATGAATGTTGAAGCACCCCGATTAGGTGCATAAATGTTTATGATTGTTCTCTCTTTTGGTTTTAATATGGGGTGAGGAAAGGGGGAGGAGGTTGGGTATATGAGAGTCTCTATTATTCTGTGTGATTTTGCTGTGACTTAAAACTTTTTGAAAATTAAATGAAAATTTAGGAAACACTGGGTAGTGAGAGGGGTAAGGTATCACGGTACAGAATGGACACCCAATAATGCAGTGAATAAAGAGAAAAAAATAACTTAAAATATTTTTTGTTTTGTTTTTTTCCCCATTTTTTGAATGTCCCAATCCTTTAATTATATTTTATTTTTAGTTTTTTTTTCTGAATTTCCATGTATTTTATCTCTTGCATTTAAGCTTATCATTAATATTTCATTTTCCTATTAATTGTATTTTTTTTATGGGCTTCATCTTCAAGGAAGGTTTAGATCACAGAAGGGTTACAAGAGGGGCTGCAGAGGGTTATTGGTGGGGGGTGTCTGGGATGGGGGATTCATGGGAAGTAGTTCATCTGAATATACATGAAAGATATATAAAATTGTCCAAATGTCAAGGGGTGGGGCATGGTCACAGTGGGTGGACAATCACTCAATAAATGAGGTAATACTGAATTCCCAGCCTAGAGAGCTTTGCCACATTCTCCAAGGGAGCAGCAACAGTCCCCTGAGTGCAGGGGCAGTGTCTGGGAAAGGAGGATGGTCCACTAATGGGTTCTTGTTATTGAATACTAGCTTTAGGAGACTTTGCTATTGTAATTGAAACTTAGCCTGCTGTTATGGGGTGCCTAAGTGTTATCACCTCAGAGCCTCCTTGTTGCTCAAATGTGGCCTCTCTCTAAGCCAAACTCAGCAATAAATGCACTACCTTCCCCCCGCCCCCAGAGTGGGACATGACTCTGAGGGATGAGCCTCCCTGGAAATGAGGGATTTACACCAAGTTTTAACTGGCAATACAACTGAAAAAGACCTGAATAAGGGGGGAAAAGGTAAAGACAAATGTGTTCATGTGGCTAAGAGACTTCAAAGAGACTTGAGAGGTCATCCTGGAGGTAACGCTTATGCACACCTCAGTAGGATCACATAGAACACCAAAGTGGATTTCACCTCACATACAGGGACTCCTGAGGGCTCTGGAGACGCTCAGGTCCTATATAAAGTGTGGGGGGGAGTAGCTCCAGAGATTGGTACTTTATCAGTGGCCTCTACTTTTGAATCTGTGCTCCTGAGAGTAACAGAGTTGAACTCAAAGAAGTCCTCCCTGCACATGGTCCATCAGTCCCTTCTATTCAAACCTATATGTGATGCTGGAGTTTGTAGGTATACTTCCAGAGAAAGGAGCCTTTGGCCTGCCCATGTGCCAGCTGTGCCTGGAATCTTGGTGGAGCTGCAACTCCTACTCTACACAATGGACTCACCCAAGTCACCTGGTGAGGAGATGATGATGGACAATGGCCATCCCCGTGAATGGAGAGAGTCTGCAGCTGCAGGCAGGATAATCCCATCCATCACACCCATGGGATATAAGTCCCCTCTCACTTGGAGGTGGAGTGAACATCACCATTCCAAACTCCTCAGGATTAGGGGAAGAGCTACGGACTAGAGTGGATTCACTGGTATTCTGTTGTAGACATATTGTGATTCAAGTAATGGAAGAAATTACAACAGTCAGTTGGAGCCAGTGTCCACTGGACACTTTCGGGACAGGGAAGGGAAAAGCAGTTGCAATACAGGGGCTTTTTTGGGACTTGGGAATTATCCTGAGTGACATTACAATGACAGATATAGTCCATTTTACATCAGTATATAACATGCAGAACTATGTGGGAGAGAGTTTGGTCTACAATGTGAACTATGGTCCATGCTTAGTGGCAAAACCCCAGGATGTGTATATCCATTGCAGGTGATGTGCCACACTAATGAAAGATGTTTATGTGTGATGTTGTGGGAGGTGTGGGAGTTCCTGAACATGGGAATCCTTGTAATTTTTGTGTAACATTTTAAAAAAATTATCATATAATTAAATAAATCTAAAATAAAAGAAACACACACACAAAAATAGGATTGGGATATAAAGAAAGGTACTTTGAGGTATTTTATTGATATTCAATTGGAATTAGAATAATTGTTATGAACTCCTGAGTACCCAAAATATAGATTTAAGATGTGCAACTTAAATGAAAAATGGTTTATAGGATTTTACAAGCTCATAGGAAATAAAGGCACTACTGGACAATAGTGTAAAGACTTGTACATTAAAATATAGTTGAAATCGCATTCAATTGGATAGAAAGGGTTGTAAAAGCAACATTCCTCATGTGCATGGTATATAGTTTTAATAATATAGAAGTGCATAATAACAACTTAAGATAGTGTTAAAGTTTACCGGTCTATCATGAAAAATGCAAATAGTAGAAAATTGATTCTATGATGATACTATACAAGACTGATTTTTCAGGTTACAGTAAATTAATGACATCAATTAATTGTTTAATTTTTTCTGGGAATTCAAGTCCTAGAAAATGTGTATTTGTATCTTACTCTAGAACATTAAAATAAACAAAATCGTCAACCTTCTACAATTTGGATTTCTTTTCCAACATATTAAATTGATTAGTTATGTTGGTAGTAATTTAGTTTTATAAAGATTTATAAAGTAGAGAAATATATTCCCTCTAGATACATAATAGTTTCTTTCACTGCAGGGAAATGAAGCATAACATAAATTATGCAAAAAATTCCAATGTTAACTCTCTACATAAGTGAGGAGTTTTTCTTTACTTTGCATTTTTGCTGGCTGGATCATTTTTCTTTCAACTTGTTGAAACCTCGTGTTGATAATGAAATCTTTGAAACTGAGAAGCAAGAATATTCTGTGCAAAATTCTGGGCTGTCTTGGCTAAAATAAACAATTAGATCTTTATAAAGATATTAGTATGATGTGAAAATTTACACATTTAAGGAACTTGCTGAAATCAGATAACAATCAGGTAAGGTAAAGCGTGTATTAAAAAAAAATAGTAGTGAGTGGTTAAATGAATAAAAAGTAAGTTCTAAAAATTTTGCATACCCACACATGTGTGTTCAATTACACATGTGTAAATTTCTGCTGCATCTAAAGCATGTTTTTGAGAGATCAAATTAACAATGAAGACATCAAAAATAAAGTGGAGAGATGACCTTGTAGAAGGATTTTTTTGACTCCTCTGTTTCCTCAGCTATAATTCCATTTAGTTAACAAGGTAGGGAAAGTGAATGCTTCTTTAGCAATATATTTAAAACACAATTCCAAAACCTTTTTTTCTAAGAAATTTTAAATATATTATCCCCTGGATATTGGTGTATTAAATAAATTGTAAGTTTTGAATTCAGATTTAAGATCTATTTGTAATAATTTGGCTTCATGAACTCATTTTATGTTGCCCTATAAAGTGGAAACTTGAAGTTACTATTTGGTACAGAGAGAAGATTCATATATGGTTTGTTTGCATTTGACCAGATGTAAAATTGTAATTCAGAAAGAACAGGAAACTTAATTTCTGGATAATTTCCAATGTAAGGCTAATCTTAGCCATGTGCCCCTAGCTCTGGATCCTGATTAGATGTTTGGCTATTTCTGATAAGAAAAAAGTCACCTTCAAAATGTGTAATTCATGTACTCATATGCTTATAATGTAGTTAGAAAATGCCTAGTAATCTAACAGGGCAAGTTGGAAGATTGAACTTCATAACGGCTTTTCTGATTCAAGAGAATATTAGTTACCAATCCATTGTTTAATAAGGAAAGTTATAGAGCTTTTCCTCAGCAATATATTATTAGAGAAAATATCACTCCTAATTTTCTAATATATGGGCAAATACCTGAGATTTTTGCTTCAAAAGAGGGTTTTAAGTTCACTCCCTACATGAACAAACCCTGTGTTGTTTATGCCAACACTAAAAGTTTTACTGAAGAAATTTAAACATTCAAGGACAAAATTAAGGGAGAAGTTATTTTTTGAGGCTACACATTGTTCATGTAGCCTGGTGTTCAAAAACCCTGGTGTTTTTCTCAGAAGGTTATTGACTTATTCATCATAGTCCTCATTTAGAAAAATTAAAGAAAAATAATAAATGTGAGTATAAATGAAAATGAGTACTTCATATAAAATCTAATGTTTATTTTGAGTAACTAAAAGTGCCCTTAAAATTTCTTATTTTCACTATTATCTTTTCCAGAAATGTGAACATTTGAAAACTAAGATTTTAGACTGCAAATATTTTATTTCCACCTTTCTTTTTTCACTCATTTAACAAATTTTGTTAATGATTAATGTTATCTAAGCATTGTGTGCTTAGTATAGTAACTTTTTTCAAAGATTTCATTATTTAAGAGCAGCGTTGAAGAGTCTATTTTCTCTCAATTGGGGCACATGCTGCTGTTTAAAGAAAGGACAGAATAGCAATAACAGTGCTGTTAAGGAAAGAAAAACATCTTCCATTAAATCTGAGAAATTTTATTTAAATCTTTCTGGGGGAAATGGCAGAATAAATGATTCCATTTGCTTAAGGAAACCATTATGTATACTTTGCATTATTTAAGCTGCATATTTTATCTGAGCCAGGGAATCAATAAGAATTTCCACCAGGTAAAAGAAATGAGTGGTGGTAGTTACTGTAGGGGAACCATAGATGCTGATTTTGTCATTTTACTGTCTAAACATATTTTCCATTTGAATTTTCCATCAGCACATATGATACTTTTTAAACAGAAAATATCACTTTCTAAAGTGACAGAAAAAAATCTAATTCAGTATCCATTTGCAGAATTTCAATTAAACTAAAATATTTTTGTAAATTATCAAAAACATTGTGATGATTTGGGCTACTTTGTTATATTGAAATGAAATTAGAAAATTAAACAGGTGTAAGTAAGATCAATATGTGCTAGCATATATAAATTTGAAACCTCATATGGTCAAATATTTAAATCTTGAGGGGAAAGGGTATTGAATATGTATGCAAATATATCTGTTTCATGTTGAGGTCACAGGAAAACATTATCGACAATGTTTTTTTTTTCCTTCATTATAGAGCTGAAATTTAATTTGTATTGTTATATCCTTGAGAAGATAACAGGTTAAAGTTCATATTTTAATATGATTTTGAAGATCTAGAAGCATTCTCATATTTATTCCTTTCCAGTAGGGGCACTTTTTAAGATCAAGTAGCACTCAATTCATTCATTCTTTCAAAAAAAAATTATTCATGTGCTTCCATTACTTACCTACTATTTGATAACAGTTGTGAAAATTTTCATATCAAAAATAATGTTGAAATTCTAATATATAGTTACTTAGTATTGAGTCAGTAAACCTTGAGATAGCACAAGGCAGAACAACATAGTGTCTAAGTAGATGTGATGAGGAGTGCAACATCAGATTTCACTGAATTGTGAAGTCTCAAATACTATTTAGGTATCAAAAATGATTTTACAAAAACTGAAGATGAATACTCTAAGAAATATCATTTGCATGGTATGTTTATAAAAGTAATTACAATAATTGAGAACTATAAGTGAAATAGTGCTAACACAATACATCAACGTTATCAGTACTATTTTCCAAATGTTGATTATCACTAGGCTCCTAGGTTTTTTATTCTAATCTTTGCATCTTGGTTTAATTTGCTACAGAAAGAACTGTGTGTAGAGAAGAGATGGACGACGACAATCTGACCTCCGTGAATGAGTTTATCCTCCTAGGGCTCACTGATCTCCCAGAGGTGTGCTATCCTCTCTTTGTGGTTTTTGGTGTCATCTATCAGGTCACCTTGATGGGAAATGGTGCCATTCTGCTTGCCATTGGAACTGAAGAAAAAGCTGCACACCCCCATGTATTACTTCTTGGCAAATTTGGCCCTCTTAGACATATTCTGCCATTCAGCTACTGTTCCCAAGATGCTTGAGAACCTGCTGGCTGAGAAGCAAAGCATTTCTTTTACTGGGTGTGCTTTGCAGCTCTATTTCCTGGTGGCCCTGGCAGGACTGAGGTCCTCCTTCTGGCCATAATGTCTTACAACCGGTATGTGGCCATCTATTTCTCCCTTCGTTACAACCTTATCATGTCTAAGGTGCATTGTGTACAGCTGACAGCTGGAACCTGGGCAACAGGGTTTCTTAATTCCCTTCTGCATATGGTGTTCACTTTCCACCTGTCCTTCTGTAAATCCCATCAGGTTAACCAGTATTATTGTGACTTCCCGCCAATGGTTGTGCTCTCCTGTTCTTCCAAGTATGTGGCAGAAATGCTTGTTTTGGTGAATGTTTCTTGGGAATCACTGCCTTTCTGATCACCTTTATCTCTTATATCTTCATCATATCAACCATCCTAAAAATCCAATTGGCTGAAGGGAAGTGCAAAGCCTTTTCCACATGCACTTCTCTCCTCCTTGTAATAGGTCTGTTTTATGGCACAGTACTATTTACCTATATGCCTCACTCCTCCTGTCAACATTCCCCAGCCAGAGAAAGGCTCATCTCAATGCTGTATGGGGTTATAACCCCAATGTTAAACCCCATCATCTACAGCTTGAGAAACACAGATGTTAAAGGAGCCCTCAGAAATATTTTGTGTCATAAAACATGTTCATAGCTCACACAATATTAACAAAATTATCTACTTAACAATGTACTTTGATTGAATTCATAGGAAGAATTGGAATAATTCATGGAAAAATAGCTATATCTAGACATCAAGATACATAGAGTAGACTTAACTATGTGCATCAGAAATCTGCACATGTGCACAATCATACATATATCTAGTATTATGTCTACACATATATCTATAGCTATCTCTATATATTGGGATCATGAAAAAAAAATCATCCAAACATTGACATTTTTGAGAGTAAAACAGAGAACTGTTACTTTTTACACTGTATAAGTGGTATAATTTGGACCTGTCTGATGTAAATTTTGGTCTGTGTTCATGTTATCGATGTCCATATTCATAGACATAGCCATAACTATATATATGTGTGTGTGTGTGTGTGTGTGTTTGTATGTATATAACTTTTTATTTATTACCTATGTCAGCTGTATTTTCTATATCATATTTCTATATCTACTAATATCTATTTCTATATCTATATCAAGCTATCTGTAGATATTCCTCTTACTCTCTTTACATTCTTTTTCCTCCTGCTCTATTGACTTTGAAGATGAGCACATCCTACCCAAAACAGAATTGTTCTGGGAGGCAGTCTAGGTATAGAGGTAAATTAGGAAATAGACAATTAATTGCATAATTAATAGTAGAGCAAAAATATGTCTCAAAATCTATATTAAGACTATGTCCAAGAGGAGAGAACCAGGGGAGGGAACCAGGGAGAGATAAGGCATGCAGCCAACACTTTAGGATAGGAAACTTAAAGAATGAGTTTCTACTGTTTTGTTTTGCAGGTTTTGGATTATTTAAAAATAGGCCATGTAGTGACACTGCATTCCCCACATACTAGCATTGTTCACTCAAAACAGTGAATATTAAAATATGCGAATTCTATATCTAACCCACAGAAAGCCCACCATGAATCAAAGTTCTGCGTATCAAATATCCAACTCATGTGCACTATGAAAGTTTTGTTTATGCTCCATTATTCAGTCAAGAGTAATGTAAACAATCAAATTACAATAAGCTAATGACATACATATTTTCATATGGATGAATGTCAATGGATCTAAATAGGAAATAAATGGCAAACTTGTCTAACTAAATGAGGAAAGGAAAACAGAATACTTTTTCCAGAAGTGCATTCTCATCACTATAAGAAATATGCAGGTTTTAAGATTTCAATATCAGTTGTCAGAAAAACCTCACTAACTCCTGCAGTATCCTGTTATCATCTGACTCATTAATTTTAGATTACATGATTTAGTAGACATTATAAAACCACCTATCAGCTGCTTTATGGTAGCTGAATACTTATAAAATTTGTAATTATTATGGGATTATTACAACATTAAACTTAAAATCAACATCAGATTTATTTTGCTTTCCTTTTCCTTTATTTTATTCACTAAAACTGGATACATCACCTGTGGATCGCAGGCTGCAGGGTAAATAACTGATGAGCACCTGCAGCCTGAGAAGGTCTCTAGAGGCCTATGAAGGAAGGTTGTTTTTCCCAAGTTGCTTCATTGTTGCTGTTTTGCTTCTTGATTGTTGTTTTCCCTTTCTTTTTTTTTTTCCTTTTTTTTTCTTTTACTTACTTTTTCAACCTACTTTATTTCTATTCTTTCCAATATTTTTCAGTCTTCTGACTTCTGTTGTTTTTCATCCACTCCACCACTTCTTGTTTGGTCTTCATTTTTTCTCTCTATCCATTTTGTTTTTGGTTTTTTTTACTTTCTTTACTTCTATTCTCTTCTCATCTGTCTGGCCTTTTAATTCATTCTACATTTTTCTCACTATTTTCTTTCTTGTTATATATATATTTTCTCATCTGTCCAGACTTTAATTCGTTCAATTTTTTCTCTCTATTTTGTCCCTTGTTTTAATTTTTTTCTATTCCACCACTTTTAGTTCTTATTCCTTTGCATTTTTATGAATTTTTTACTTGTATTACTTAATTTCCTAGCTCTTGCATGGTTCCCCTTCTACCTTTTTTGTATTATTATTACTATTATTCTTTTACTCTTCTTACCTCTTTACTTTTCTCTGGTCCTAATATTTTTTTTTTCAAGGGAACACAGAGAACTGCAAGAATATAGAATAAGAGGAACCAAGTATCAAAAATTAACCTTACCACACACAAAGAAAGAACAAAATAAAATCCTAATGTAGTAGGAGAAGCTAACCAACCAAATAAGACCATCAAGATAAACAGATGCCCAGACACCAACAAAAAATTACAAGCCCTACTAATAAACAGGAAGACATGGCTCATTATAATGAAAACACTTTTTTAAAAAAAGGAGGACAAGCAGAATGAGGAACAGCTAATCAAGGATGTCCAAACAAGTATCATGAATCAACTCAATGAAGTGAAAGAAGAGATAAAGGATATTAAGAAGACACAGGGGGAACATACTGAAGAAATTGTAAAGATACATAAAAAAATAATGAAACTGATGGTGATGAATGGCACAATGCAAGAAATAAAAAATACACTGGAAGCACATGACTGCAGATTTGAACAGGTGGAGGAAAGACTCAGTGATATGGAAGACAGTACAGCTGAAATCAGACAGATAGTAGAACAGATAGATAAAAAGAAAAAAACTCAGCAGGGATTGAGAGATTTGAATGACAACACAAAATGCACAAACAAATGCATTATAGGCATCCCAGAAGGAGAAAAGAAGGAAAAGGGGGAAGAAGGAGTATTGGATGAAATAATGGATGAAAAGTTCCCAACTGTATTGAGGGACATGGATGTACATGCCCAGGAAGCACAGCAAATTCACAAACAATATAAATCCTAACATCCCTACACCAAGACATATACTTGTCAAATTGTCTTATGCTCAAGATGAAGAGAGGCTACTGAAAGCAGCACGAGAAGAGAAATCTATCACATACAAGGGAAGCTCAATAGGATTAAGTGCTGATTTCTTATCTGAAACCATGGAGGCAAGTAGGCAGTAGTATGACACAGTTAAGGTGTTAAAAGAAAAAAATAATTCCAGCCAAGAATTCTCTATCCAACAAATCTGGCATTCAAAAATGATGGGGAGTTCAAAATATGCACAGATAAACAGAAATTAAGAGAATACATCAATAAGAAACCCGCCTTTCAAGAAATACTACAGGGAGATCAGGAGGTTGAAAGGAAACAACAGGAGAGAGAGAGTTGGAGGAGAGTGTAAGAATAATTAAACAGATAAAAAGAGAAAAGCAACATATGGCATACTTAACCCTAAAGAAAATATGGCTAATGTAAGTAATTCCTTGACAATAATAACATTGAATATTCATGGTTTAAAGTCTCCAATCAGGAGACACAGATTGGCAGCATGGATAAGGAAATATCACCCATCTATATGCTGTGTACAAGAAACTCACCTTAGACTCAAGATGAAAGGAGGCTAAAAGTGAATGGTTGGCAAACAATTTTACATGCAAGCAATAATCAGAAAAGGGCAGGAGTAGCTATAGCGATATTGAACAAAATAGACTTAAATGCAAAATTCTTTTAAGAGACTGTAGCTGTTTGGCAGTTTGATGTAATTATGAATTACAAAAATCTATATTAGATTATAATTTTAAACTGATCTGTTCATCTAGGCATGATTAAGTTATAATTGGGGCTTTGATTGGGCCACATCAGTAGGGTGTTGAGCACCACCTCTTGGTGGGTGGGGGAATCAAACATAAAAGGCAAGGCAAAGAACAGAGTTGCAGCAGTTTTTGAGAAGCAGATTTGATGTTGGAGAAAAGGGCCAGAAGAAGAGAAGTGAGTCATTTGCCTGATACTCTACATCTGACCTTGTGGAGGAACCAGAAGAGCTAAGCCCAGAGAGAAACACAGCCCTTAGAAGAGAGGAACCCAAGAAGCCTGAACTTTGGCAAACTTCAGCAGCTGTTTTGCTCCAACACGTGGCAATGGACTTTGGTGATGGAAGAAACTTATGCTTTGTGGCCTGGTAAATGTAATCTTCTACCCCAAATAAACACCCTTTATAAAGATCAACCATTTTCTGGTATTTTGCATTAGCACCCCTTTGGCTGACTGATACAGAATTTGGTACCAAGGAGTGGGGAAGTGCGTTTGCAATTACCAAAATGTTGGAATGGTTTTATAAATGGGTAAGGGGTATTTTTTGGAGGAATTGTGAAATGCTTGATGGGAAAGACCTAGATCACTTGGAAGAGACTATTGTTAACAATATGGTCATTAAAGAGACTTTCTATGATGCCTTAGAAGTAAATGATGAACCTATTATTGGAAAATAGAGGAAAGTAAATCCATGTTTTAAAATTGCAGAGAACTTAGCAAGATTAACTCCTGGTGTTATATGGAAGACAGAATTTGAAAATGGTGAAGCTGAGCATTTAGCTGAAGTACTTTCCAAAGTAAACCCAGAGAATGTGGCTTCGCTTCTCTTTGCAACTTATAGCAAAATGCTAGATGAAAAAATACACTAATGACTGAACTTTTGGGCACACAGAAAACAGAAACTGATTCCCGAACTTCTAAGTCTCTGGAAATCAAGTTTCCAGATGAAAGTGCCCCATATGAAGACTTAGCTAAACCTGGAACTTGAAAATGCAGTTATCTAGGAAAGACTTGTGGAAAGTCTTACTGTCTGATGGCTTGGAACCCTGCTTCCTGCATGCTAAACCAACAAAGTTTTTGAGAGAGCTGTATGAACAAAACCACTGTCAGCTTGGACAAAAGAGGGCATGGAAAGGAAAGATTAAAGGAGAAACTGCTTTAAGAAGAAACTCATAAAAGCTGAGATCTGGAATTAAGAAATCTCCTTGGGCCAAGAGAGGGATCCCACCCATGTGTACAGAGACAGTGAGTTTGTCTGAGCAGTTGAAGAGGGTGGATGTCCACACCCCATGTTCTGGGAGAGTTTTGCCCCCCCCCCAGAGTGCAGAAAGGGGAGCTTGCCCCAGCAGTTGAAGAGGGTGGATGTTCCCACCCAATGTTTAGGAAGAGTTTTGCTACCCCAGGGTACAGGGAGGATGGAATATATTCCTCAAAGATTAGGGCAGCTAAGGTCAGCACCCCATAGGTATGAGAGTGCTGCTCCTTCCGCCCATAGATTAGAGAAGGCCAGGTGGTCAACCCATTGCTCTGAGAGGGTTGAACCTGTATGCCAAAGGTTAGGGAAGGCCAGGTGGTCAACTCATTGCTTTGAGAGGGTTGAACCTGTATACCAAAGTTTAGGGGAAAAGTTGTCTTCACATCACTGTACTAGGGGGCTTAAGACTCTAACCAAAGATTGGCTAAGGTGTGGAAATCACCCCAACACTCTTGGAGGGTGAGTTCTGGAGCTTGGTCAACACCCAGATGCTTGATGAGGGTGGAACCAAGAAAATGGTCATTGGGAAAGACTGTGGGCAGGGTGGGTTCCCATGTGGCCACAAGGAGAAGAAACCATCTTCTTAAGAATGATTCAGACTTTGAAATCGAATGGAGGATGCCCTGCAGGTTTACTGAACTGTAGAGCACCCATGACTCATGTTTAACCTCCCAATTTCTCCTTATGATACTGAAAATGTTTATCCTTTGTCATTCCATTTGTGTATTGGAAGCAATTAAGTGGTTTTGTAAGTTTCAGAGGTCTACAGCAGATGGGATTTTCCCTGAAGACAAAATTTATTTCTTTAAACTGATTATGATATGATTTTGTACTTGAATTGTTACTGATTTAATGTTTTTTGAATATTGTAATGTATTTTTGGAATTCAGAGGGTGGAGTGTAACCATTTGGCAGTTTGATATAATTTTGAATTACAAAAATCTCTATTAAATTATGCTTATAAACTGATCTGCTCATCTATGCATGATAAAGTTTTAAATGGGCATTTGATTGGGCCACATCAGTAGGACTTTGAGCCCCACCCTTTGGTGGGTGGGAGAATCAAATATAAAAGGCAAGGCAAAGGACAGAGTGAGCAGTTTTTGATGATGGAGTTCTGATATAGGAGAGAATGCCCCAGGAGAGGAGAAGGGAGCCATTCACCTGATAGTCTACAGCTGACCTTGTGGAGGAAGCAGAGGAACTAAGCCTGGAGAGAAATGCAGCCCTGGGAAGAGAGGAACCCAAGAAGCCTGAACCCTGGAAAACATCTGCAGCTGTCTTGCTCCAATACGTGGCAATGGACTTTGCTGATGGAAGAAACTTATGCTTTGTGGCCTGGTAACTGTAAGCTTCTACCCCAAATAAATACCCTTTATAAAGATCAACCATTTTCTGTTATTTTACATTAGCACCCTTTAGTTGACTAACACAGAGACTAAGAAGGATACTATATAGTAATAAAAGTGGTAATCTATCAAGAAGAAGGAACAATCATAAACTTTTATGCATCTAACCAGGGCATCTTAAAATACATGAGGTAAACATTGGAAAATCTAAGTGCAGAAATAAACACTTCTATAATTATATTGGTAGACTTTAATACACCATTATCACCATTAGACAGAACATCTTGACAGAGGATCAAAAAAGAAACAGACCTTGAATAATACATTAGAGTATCTGGAATTAATAGATATATTTAGAATATTATACCCAAACACAGTAGGATATACATTCTTCTTGAGCTTACATGGATCAATCTCCAGGACAGACCACATGCTAGGCCACAGAAAATTTCAGCTCAAAAATAATAGTACATTAAATGTAACTCAATCTGAAAGGCTGTTAAAATTCTGAAGAACTGATAATCACATTATAAGGTTAACATGGGACACATATTGATCAATCAGAAAGATAAAAATATATCTCTTCATCAGCCAGCCAATTTCTCCAGGGGAATTTATCAAAACCTTTATCAGAGTTCCCAGTTGGTGGTCTTCCTTATGTAATTCAGACTTCCCAATCCCCACAGATATGTGAGACAATTCCTATAATAAAATCTCATAATATATGTATATATGATACAGAAAACGTGTGTGTGTGTGTGTATATATATATATATATATATATATATATATATATATTCACACTTACAAAGACATACACATATTTTGTCAGTTCTTTTTCCTTGAGAGACTCTGACTAATACAGGCAGTATTTTAAATAAACCTACATTTTATATAAACTTGTATTAAAAGATTCTTATGAACTTTAAATGTTGAGGTATGTATTCATAACATTCATTGGAATAAAAATTTTTTTATTAAGTGTAAAATGGGACAATATTAGTGATAAATGTGACATTGGAATTTATATGTATATGACATTCATGTGTTATTAATAATAGAAAAACAAATAGGAAAAATTTAAACAAAGCATATTTAGGAAGTTGTCAAAGAGATTTTTGTATGTTGGAGGCTAAATCAACTAAATTCCAGAGAATAAGAAGCCCTTCCAAGGTTTACACTGACCAAGTACCACTTTGCTCACTGAAGGTAGAAGAATGAAGTAGAGCTGGTCATGTATTAGCAGAGAGACTTTGTGGGGTAAGGAAATTCCAGCAAAACTTGAAAGACACTGCATGCTGGGGTGAGGTGATTGGAATGAATACTAATTCAGTACTAATTCTATCCACAAAATCCCAGCAAGGACCATCCGAGGCATGTAGCCAGGGGGCTCCTTTTTAATTAATTTTATGTGCTTATTGTGTTGTTCAACAGTGAAAAACGCACTTAGGTAGTCAATTTTGAGGTTTTGTTTTTTCGTGGTTGTTTTGTCAGTGATATTTGTTTTCCTTTCAGACATATATTTCAGCTTACTCTGTGCCCCAATGACCCCACACTCTTTTTGAGGTAGAATACCTGCCTCGTCAACCATGTCTCCTCACTGTGCTCATCTTCCTTTGGGTCCTTGCCAGTTTTGCAGATGCTGGCTATTGCATATCACACTTTGAAAGCCCCGGCCCATGGGTCGCTCTTATTTCTTTAAAATCTTGCCACTTGGATTTGAACTTTCAGGATTTATTGTCTCTGAAATATTCACAGTGTTCCTAATAATTTCCTTGTGAGTATTATTAGAATAATCTCAGGATTCTGTCATTTCACCTTTAATCAGTACTCTTCAGAGGCAAAAACTATTCTAGGTCTCATAAGTTTTAGATAGTTTACATTTTTGACATATTAGCTCTTTTCTTTGTTCTTTCTGTGGTGTCTTTTTTCATACTTACAGCAATTGCTTTGCCAGTAATTGCTAACATTGAGAATGCTTCAGATAAGTTTGGTTAATTTGTTTTAGGTTTGTGTTAAGTGAGTATTCTGACCTTGTTTTACTTGAACATCTTTTCAGTTATATTATATATATATTTAATTGAATTATAATTTATAAATATTTTATATACATACATATATATAGCATTTTAAATTTTCTTCTCTAAAGGCTATTGCTTCTATTATCATGATATGATAACCTTCAAATATCATTGATCCAACACTGACACAAAAACTTATATTGGTGACTTGAGCTTTCTCAAGTTTTGAAAACCATATTCTACTCTTAACTCTTCAATATAAGTTATTATCCATGTAATTAATAAGAATATATGGACACAATATTTACCAAAAACAAGGCTTTAAAATTCCTTTTCTTCTCTGCACAAGTGTTGTCATCATCATTTCCTTGTTAGTTGTCCTAGGTGAGTCCAATGAACTACAGAGTAGATGCTGGAACTCTGCTGAGATTCATGGCTCATCGGGCATTTTGACAGACCCCCAACTCCACTTCCCCCATGTATTTCATTATAGGCAATTTATCTTTGCTAGATTTTTGTTATATCTCAGTAACTGTTCCTAAATCTGTGATGAATTGTCTGACAGGCATTAAATTTATTTCTCTCAAAAAATATGCCACTCAGCCATTCCTGTTTACCTTATTTGGATCCACAGAGTTCTTTTTCCTTGTGGTGATGTCCTATGACCACTATGTTGCCATTTACCATCCTCTGCTCTATGGGATCACCATCACCCCATATCTGTGCACACAGTTAGCAGGTGTCTTGTGGGTGAGTGGGCTGGTCTATTATTCCATCCACACAAACAACATGTTAAGGCTCCGCTTCACAGAGTCCAATGTGATCCATCAATTTTTCTGTGATGTACCTCAAGTTATGTTTGTCCCATCTCAGGACATCCAGTTTTCTGAATCTGTGGCACTGGCTGTTAGCACTTGTCTTCTCTTACTTGGTTTTGTCATCTTAGCCATCTCATGTATTAACATTGTTTTAACTGTGCTTGAGATGCAATCTCTGGAAGCTTGAAACAAAGGCTTATCGAACTGTTATGCCCAGATAGCAACTTTTATTTTATTTATTATTTCTGGATTGTGTGCTTGTTTGGGCCCCATATCAAATGAATCAACAAGTCAAACACTGTTGACAGTCTTGTTCTACACTATGGTGACTCTTCTAAAAAATCCCATCATTTTTAGCCTATGGAACAGAGAAATTAAGTGTGCCATAGATAAAATGTTTGCTTAATATTTCTGGATACCCAAAGGAAGATTTTTTTTCATTTGATTGGAAAGAGCTTTTAGTTAATAAGAGTGGAATAAAGTGTATAAAATCATTATCTCTACATTCATGTGAAGTTAAAATGCTGGTGAATTGGTTGTTTTGATATAAAATGGGTGATGTACTATTTGCATAATTAATATTTACACATAAAGGTTGTTTGAATAAAATGTATTATTATTCTGTACTCACTCTTTTCTGAATGTTTACTATTGTACATCTTAAAAGTATATGTTTGGGTATGTCTTCCTATAACCATGTTTTCCTAACTGGAGAGAGGTCTAGAAAACTGTACAACTTTTTCAGATTCACAGTGATTTCTTTGACAAAGCTGGGATGAAAACCAAGATTTATGTTACTGAAAATATATGCTCTGAATTCTGTTTTCAGAATGTAATATAATTTTCATTATATAATGTTTAAGAAGATAAAATTATAGAAAGATAAATAAGTAATAGATAGATAGATCGATAGATTTACAGATACATGATAGAAAGATAGATAGATAGATAGATAGATAGATAGATAGATTCTAGTATTAAATACTCTCTATTCCATTATACCTATACATTATATTCTAGTATAGTATAGTATACCTATGTATAGTATACCTATACATTAAATCAATAATTCTACTAGATAATTATAAGAGAAATACATAAATAAACAGATTAATTTATATTTATAACCAAATACCACATGAAATCTATTTCAGACTTTCTATCTATCATAGAGAAGGAGATGCAGGAAGAAACAAAGCTGTCATTGTTTATAACAGTGAGAACGAGTTCATCTGTCTTGTAGACATTCAAACAAAAAATTTAAACAAGCAATGTATAACAAGGAATATCATATAAAACAAATAATTCTGACAAAGGTTCAATGCTTAAAATATTTAATAAAATCTAGAGACAAAGGCAAAAATAAGATTGCTGAATGCAGGCATTGATATTTTTCAACATGAGCTAAGAGGTTAAAAATGGGTGAATGAAACGGAATCTGAATGTTTCATATACTAGAAGCTGTTGGTGATGGCAGATAGGACAAGAAAACCCAGAGGTTAACCATGACTCCTAACTGAGAGAAAAGAACCATAAATTTCAATCTCAATACCATTTAAAAACTGGTTGTATAGTAATTGTCTATGTACTGCTTAATTTATGTAGTTAAGGA
>JAQZBX010059034.1:0-17606 GCA_029593785.1 Cabassous unicinctus | reverse complement strand
ACCCGGGGCCTCTCATATGGTAAACGGGTGCTCTATCCATTGCGCCACACCCGCTTCCTGCCGTGAGGTTGCTGCATCAGCCCGCTGCATCAGCCCACCGCACCGCTCAGGCCGGCGTGCCCTCACAAGGAGGCCTCCGGACGTGAACCCGGGCCTCCCATATGGTAAACGGGGGCTCTTATCCACTGAGCCACACCCGCTTCCTCCAGCTTTCTCTTGATTAGCATTAGCATGGTATATCTTTTTCCATCTTTTTACTTTTAACCTAATGGTATCTTTAAAGTGAATTTCTAATAGGTAGCATATGGTTGAGTCTTGCTTTTTTCATCTAGTTTGTACTCTTTTCCTCTCAATTGGGGTATTTAGATCATTGATATTTAATTTGATTATTGATATAGCCCTTCCATCTTCCTATTTTTTCCCATCTGTTCTTTGTTCCTTTCTTCTCTTTCTGACTTTTTTGGGATTGAGTGCTTTTTATGATTCTATTTTATCTCCTTGGTTGGGTTATTAGCTATAATTCTTTGTTTTGTTAGTTAAGTGGTTACTTCAGGGCTTATAATATACATCTTTTATTTACCACAGTGTACATTCGAATGATGTTATATTACTTCACATAGAGATAGGTGTCTTACAATAGTTTACCTCCATTTACTTTTCTCTTCCCAGCCTTTGTTTTGGTGTTGTCATACATTTTGCTTCTCTATATGTTATAACATTCTCTGTATGTTATATTTTTGCTTCACTATATTGTTATTTTTATTTAAACAGTAATTTTTCTTTTAGTGAAATCTAAATAAGAAAAAAGCTTGTATGTTTACTTTGTAGTTACCATTTTTGGTGGTCTTCATTTCTTTGTGTAGATGAAGAATTCCACCTGGTATCCAATTACTTGTATATTAAACTTCTTGAAGTTTCCTTTTAGCTCACGAATACTATCCTATTTACCTTTTTTTTTAAGATTTATTTTTATTTATCCCCCCCCCCCAATTGTTTGTGCTTGCTGTCAGCTCTCTGTGCTTGTCTTCTTTTTAGGAGGCACCGGGAACCCAACCCAGGACCTCCCATGTGGGAGGGAAGTGCCCAATGGCTTGAGCCAACTCTGCTCCTGCTTATTGTGTCTCTCATTGTGTTTCCTTGTTGTGTCTTTTTGTTGCAACATCTCGTTGAGTCAGCTTGCCACACCAGCCTGTCGCATCAGCTCCCTGTCTTGCTTGTCTTCTTTAGGAGGCACTGGGAAGAACCTGGGACCTCCCATGTGGTAGGCAGGCGCCCAACTGCTTGAGCCACATCTGCTTCCCTCTATATACTTTTTTTGGTCTTTTTTCACTGTGTCTAACATAAGCACCTAAGACATCATCTGGCACAAAATAAAGGTACAGGGCAGAATTCCACACACAAACCCACATCCATTAATCTAATCCTCTTAGTCACAGTTTGCCACACATACTATTATACCATATCCTACTTCACTCTCCATTAATCAGCCCCTTTCTATCCTAACACAGTCTCACAGGTCAGAAAATGTTACACACACGGCAACACAATCACACACATGGTCACAGACATGGAACAAACCCACTCCCAACATACAAAGTTTTATACACACCCTAAGAAACACACACACAATGACAGAATTAAAGGATCATGCACCACTCACAAAATCACAATGAGATGACAGAACCTTGTTGTGGGGAGAGAGACAATAAACAATAAATTAAAATATAAATACTATGCATCCTGAAGTGGTAAATACTATGAAGGAAGGAGCCATGGAGTGCCAGGGGAGAGGTGTGATCAAGAAAGGCCTGTATGAAGTTGTGACATTTGTATCTGAATGTAGGAAACAAGGGGACCTTGAAGATACCTGGTAGAAGAGTCATTTTTGGAAGAGGGGACACATCCATAACCACCATCACAAATCACAAATACAAGAACCCTAGGCAAAGAGTGACACTCTCTATCCTAACCCCGTCTATTCTGTCTCTAAGGTAACCCTCCAAGGAGCAAGAACGCCCTAGGGTGGTGGTGGTGGTGGCACTGGGCAGCAGCTTAATGCGCCTGCGCACTCTACCCCCAACTTCTTTCGGGTACTCGGCTCTAGTGTGGACACTCGCCCCTCATTCATTTTAAGTCGAAGCGCGCGCCCACACACAGACCCCGTCCCTGCGGATAATCCCGCGGCTCTAAAGTCCCTGCGGGAGTTGCTAAGGAAGGCTGGCAGAGCGCTGGTGACTGCGCATTTCGGTCCTGCACTGTCTTGGGTAGGGCTTGGCTCAGTCCCCGTGGCGCGGATCGGAGCTGAGAGGAATCGGGGATTCCGGACTCGGTTCTGGAAGGCGGGAGAGAAGCCGGAACGGGAGGACCCCAGGGGCGGAGGGGGCGGTGTGACGAACCCGGAGTGGAGCTAGGCCGCTGCAGCAGCTTTCCTGCTCTGGACTACATCTCCCACCGGTCCCCGCGTGCGCCGGGCGGGCGGCCCCTTTGTGTTCTCCGGAGTCCCAGGCAGCTGAGCCGCTTCTTTCCGCGCCCCCCGCCCCCGCCCCCGCCCGGCCTGGTTCCGTCCGACTCTGAGGGCAGGGGGTGAGGCCCCTTTGGAGATTTCTCGGAGCATTCCGGAGGGGACGGATCCTCCGGGAGTTCAGTTTAGAAGGTAATGAGTGGGCTGAGGTGGGGCCTCTGAGTCACTTGGACGCCGTCCCCGCTACCTCTGTGGCTCTACCTGTGAGAGGATGGTTGGTACCGTACTGTGTGAGGCTGTCACCCGATGTGACCGTGCACGTAACATCTGTGTGACTGGGGTGCGAGCGAGACGGTGGTTTGTACCACAGTGTGGGACTAGGGGAGGGGATATGTGTGTGTGGTACTCTCTGCCACCTACTGTGCCTGTACCCGCAGCCTCTTTGTGACTGGGATGTGTGAATGAGATGGTCGGTTGTGATACCTGAGTTTTTGAGGCTGAGGATATGGGAGAGGGTGACCGTGTGAGACTGTGTCCATAGCCATGTCCTCTGACAGTGGCGTGTGTAAGACGGTGGTTGGCGCTGCAATTTTTAAGATTCTGTGGGTTTGTGAGGGAACTAAGATTCTGCCTCCCAGTATCTTTTAATTAAAAAAAAATGATGCCAATGTGCCGCCAAGTTTCAGAACCACTGATCTAGTGGAGAGGAGGATGACTGTGGAGTTGAGCAGACCGCTATTTGATCTTTTAAAAAAAAATTATTTAATTTTATTTTTTTAACAAATCAATGTTATTGAGACGTATTGGTAAAGCATACAGTTTATCCAAAGTGTACAATCAATGATATTTGTTATAATCACATAGTTGTGCATTCATCACCTCAGTCATCATTAGTGCATTTTCATTATTTCAATAATAATAATAAACAAACTAGTGAGAAAATTCTTCAACCCTCAATCTCTCTATGCTCCCCCTGCTGTACATAGCTGCTATTTCTGGCTATTCTTGCACAATTATTTATTTGTTAAGCAGTTTTATTGAGATATACTCATATACCATATGATCTATCCAAAGTGTAAAATCAATGGCTTTTAGTATAATCATAATATTGTGCATTCATCACCACAAAATTTATGTGATCTTGGTGCTGTTATTTATTAGCTATGTGTCTTTATGTAAATGATTATGTTCCTCAGAGCCTTTATCTGTAAAATATAGAGCAACTATGTTGTTAAAATAATAAATTACAAAGTGATTTAGGCATGGTTAATTTGCACGCAAGCAAATTCCCAGGTCTCCGTTATTCTATTTGAGAGAAGTATGGAACAGAAAGAGAAGCCTAGAAATTCTAGGCTGGTAATTTGGATACTGTAAAGAAGACCTAGTTTCCCATGTTCTCTTCCCCATCACAGTTATCTAAGGACACTGCCATTTCCCAAGAGGAGAGCCAGGAGGAGGAAAGAATGGCTGTTGGGCTTTTTAAAGCCATGTACCAGGTGAGTTGGTGTTTTCTCTCTTGTCCCTAAAATACCTTCCTGCTTTTCAAAACAAGCAGACATTAACTTTACTTCTATCATGGTAACTAATCATGTCACTTCTCAAAACCCTCCAATGGCTTCCCACTTCATTCATGATAAATGCTGAAGCCCTTGTCTTGACCTGCAGGGTCCTCCGTAATCTGGTCCTTGATCATCCCTCTCACCTCATCTAATTTCTCCCATCCTGTCTATAAGTCATTCTCAGCTCCAGCCACACTGGCTTCCTTGTAGTGAGTTGAGTACATTCTTAAAACTCATAGCCTTGAATTTGCTGTTCCCTCTACCTGCAATGCTCTTCCTCCAGATACAGATATAGACCAACTGCCTCATTCTGGTCTCTGTCCAAATATCATTCATTCAACAGATTTTTATTAAGCACCTATTTACATTTGGTGCCACAGGGCTTAGTCCTTGGTCCTCTTCTCTTCTGTCTACATTCACTCCTTTGATGATCTTTGGCATTTGTTTTATTTATTTATTTATTTATTTATTTTTAAAGATTTATTTATTTTTATTTATCCCCCCCTTGCTGCTTGTGCTGCTGTGTCCATTCGCTGCGTGTCTTCTCTGTGTCTGCTTATCTCCCCCTTGCTGTGAGGTCTTGCCGCATCAGCCCACGGTGCCGCGCGAGCCGGCCTGCCCTCACAAGGAGGCACCGGGAAGCGAACCCGGGGACTCTCATATGGTAAACGGGTGCTCTATCCATTGCGCCACACCCGCTTCCTGGCATTTGTTTTAAATGCCATTTATATGCCAACAGCTATT
Source organism: Cabassous unicinctus (assembly GCA_029593785.1). Taxonomy (NCBI): domain Eukaryota; kingdom Metazoa; phylum Chordata; class Mammalia; order Cingulata; family Chlamyphoridae; genus Cabassous; species Cabassous unicinctus. The sequence goes on along the minus strand of JAQZBX010059034.1, from coordinate 12,842 downwards.
AAAGTTATGTATACAACCGAGACCTTTCTCCTGAACTCCAGACTTGTATGTCTGACAACCTGCTCAACCATTTGGTTGCATAGTAGATACCTCAGACTCAAATATCTCAAAACTAACTGAGTGAAATGAACCATTGGAGGTTTGGGGAATATAGGAATGACTTGATCTGATTCTCACTTTAATAGGACCACTCTGGCTGCTATTGAGAATAAACTGAAGGGGACAAGCTTTACAACAAGGAAACCAATTAGGAAACTCTTATGTACTTCTCTATGTCAAAGCTGAAAATCTTCCAAGAGGAAGTTCTGTCTCTTCTACCTTCAAAATATATCCAGAATCTGACTACATTTTACCACCACCACTGATTCAATTCTGGTCTGAGCCATCATCTCTCACCTGGATTATTGCTGTGTTCTCCTAGCTGCTCTCTCTACTTCCATCTTTGAAAGTATCAAATGTTCATTTAGGAGAATGGGAGAATGAATGGACTAGGAAGATATATCATTTAAGCAGCATTTTGGCCTGCTTGAGATTAGTGATCATGAATTTAAAATAAGATCCACTTAGCATGATTCAGCTGTGCAGGTTACAGACACAGAGTAGCCTGAGCAATGGCTATGGGTTTACCAAGTGAGTATAATGAAGTGAGAGAAGGGCTAGGAAGTTGAAGGTATATGCATGGGCTTTTTATAACTAATGGTTGTACTATGAGGGGGTGAGGAACAGTGAAAATATGATAAGATCAATGAATTGTAGATTGTGTTGGGATTAAAGAATTGTTCTACTTGGGGTAGCAGAGGACAAAAGTTGGAATATAGGCAGGGGAGGTCAGAGTAGGGTAATGAATATGGAGATTTTGTAGAGTTTGGAACTTATTGGTAATATCAAGGTCTGGGGCATGGCCATGGAAGTGAATGACTGTAGAAATATAGAGAACAAGATTATTGGAGGAAAGAGGGGCAGAGAACTGTGAGGACAGATTGTTGAGATAATTTAGATGGTGTTTTAGTCTGCCAAAAGGGTGCTGATGCAAAGTACCAGAAATCTGTTGGCTTTTATAAAGAGTATTTATTTGGGGTAAAAGCTTACAGTTATAAGGCTCTAAAGAGTCCAACTCAAGGTTGCTTTCTTACCAAAGTCATTGCCATGTGTTGAAGCAAGATGGTTGCTGATCTCTGCGAGGGTTCAGCCTTTCTCTCTGGTTTCCTCTCTCTCAGCTGCAGGCTGGTATAGGGCTTTTCTCTCAGATTTCCTCTCTCTCCTGGCATAGGGCTTGTTTCTTTCTGGGTCTTCTATATCTTCTCTTCCCAAGGTCAGCTGCACTCTATCAGGTGAATAGCTCATCCGCGGCCCCAGGATCAAAAATGACAGAGCGCTCTCTTCCAGCATCTTCTTGAGTGAGTGTCCGTTTATATCAGCCCACCAAGGGGGCAGGCACTCAACTTGAATAATGCCTTACTGACATAGCCCAATCAGAAGCCCTAAATTGATTTTATCAAGTAAACTTAATCAGAGGCCTCTCACTGAATTTAATATAACCAAAGGGTATCACAACCAGAGGAATAGATTAGTTTACAAATGTAATCTTTCTCTTTTTGCGATTCATAAATAATCTCAAACTGTCACAGATGGATGTTGAAAAGACCACAGAATCTGACAGAAATAGCACTGGGGAGAATGACAGTGAGCCAGGGCTGTAGTGTTCAAGGAATAACGGAGAATTGGTATCTACCAGGAATTGGTAGATAACTATAACAAGGAGGGATAGTGATTGATATAGTCTGATTTAATGAGATTTAAAACTAGGTGCCTTTTAGGGAGAAGGGAGGGGAAATGGTCTGGAAACAAGTACAAGGAGCAAAGAGATCACCCCTCTCACCTCCAGGTGCTGTGGTAACAAGTGAAGTGGAAAATCAGTCACCGTATGACAGGGCCTCGGGGGAGGTCGTCTTCTCATCTAGAGCCATATTTTTGTAAGGGCAAGAAGGGGACTGTTGCTATGCTTCAGACTGGCTTGATTATAATTATGAATGGATTTTGAAACCACACATTATTGTTGTTTATTAGGGGTCAAATATTTTAAGATTAGAATTTAAGGTCTTTAAACTGACATTGTAATTATTTTTGTTGACTATATAAATTAACTTAAAGAATGAATGAAAAATATATGTCTCATGGATACATATGTAAATATTTATACAGTATATATTTTTATATTTACTATATATATTTAAGTATAGGAAAACATTTTGGAAAGCATATATACCATAAAAACCAAACTGTTAACAAGAGACCATTTCTGCAAATTTGAGGGGTGTTATTGTTGGGGCAAAGAAAGAGATACCTAGTACTTCATATAATTAAATAAGAAAAAGAGTTGCTGAGTGCTGAAAATCACTTGAAAAATTTTACTTCTGTAGAGACAGTTTCTTTCACCATGACAAAATTGTATCAGATGATAGAAGTCTTATCTTCTATTGCCTTGACAGATTTCACCTTTTAATTTTGTAAAATAAAACACACACACAAACACATAATGTTTACTAATTTCATCAGCAGGTAGACATGTTATAGAAACCTGGAATCCACCTGAATCAGAGCATAGCTCTAAGTTTTATAAGAGCTTTGCCCAACCCATGTGGGCTGAAGCAGCATTATAAGTGGAACACCCATTTCTTTATATAAAATTTTAAGTACTCTGCATTAAACTGTTTGAATTATAAGTGGAATTGATGATTTGCTCTTTTTGGTCTAGCACAATTTTCAGAGATACAGCAAGCACTTTCTGGTGTCATTTTGAACCCCTTACAGCTTCTTGAATTTTTCAAACCACTCATTCATTTATTTAACTTATTCAATAAATATTTGAATGCCTCATTTGTGCCAAATATTGTTCTGGTAACTGTGGATGTAGCAGTGATTAACACACAAAAATTTGCCCTGCTGGGGCTTATATTTTAGTGCAGGTGGGGAGGCAGATAATAAATAACTAAGTGCTATGGGGGAAAATAAAGCAGGGTTAGGGAAATAAGGACCTGGGGTAGGGGTATTGCTGTTTTATATAGTATGAACTGAGAAGTTCAAAGACCCTGATAGTGAATATGCTTGGCATATTTGATGATGTAATATCAGGGAGAGACCAGTGTGCCTGGGGCAGAGTGAGTGAGATGGACATGTTAAGAGGTGAGATTATTTCATTTCACGTATTTATTTCATTTCAGGAGTTGGTGACCTTCAGAGATGTGGCCATAGACTTCTCCCAAGAGGAGTGGGATTGTCTGAATTCTTCTCAAAGGCATCTGTACAGTAATGTGATGATGGAAAACTACAGGATCTTGGTGTCACTAGGTAAGGTTATCTTCCCCTTGTAAAATTCAGCATCTGTTTCCAAGGGGCCCTTTGCCCACCATCATTGTGAATTTTTGGACAGCATGTGCAGTGCTTGGCTAAATGCCTGCTTCCTATGCCAAAGAAATGCTTTAATATTTGTGAGTTGGCAGGAGATAGGTCTATTATTAATCTATGCCTAAAGCTTCATCTTCCCTATCCTTCTAATACATGTCCTTTACACAGTTTTCTCTGGCTTACTGTAAACTCCCTCTTCCTTGATAATTAAAAGATTGGATCTGAATTCTAGAATATCTACAGCATGACTAAATTCTCTTTCTTTTCATGTATACAGGACTTTGCTTTTCTAAGCCAAGTGTCATATTAATGTTGGAGCAAGGGAAAGAGCCATGGATGGTGAAGAGAGAACTGACAAAAGGCCTGTGTTCAGGTGAGTGAAAAGGAAACAGGCAGGCAAAAACCTTTGCAGGTGACTGCTCAGCTTGACTCAAAGTACCACCTCTTCACTCTTGTTTTCTGGCATGTTCTTCTCAAATGTTCTAATAGAAGCTTGGGGCCTTTTAGGATATTCTTCCCAATTTGCTGTTTCTCACTGTCTCTCTTCTCACACTTTGCCCCGATCTTTCTAGTAACTCATTAATCTGTTGTCTGAGTTTCTCTCCTTCTCAGTTTCATAAGACTCTTTGAGTCTTTAACAAATCTTTTCCTAGTCTGATAAACTCTTTTTAAAACTTTTTATTTTATTTTATTTAGAGAAGTTGTGGGTTTATCTGATAAACTTTTGAGCCCTAAGACCTATGTGCTGCAACTGAATTACCAGGTTCAAATCCTGGCACTTACATGCAGTGAAATTTGGACAAGTTATTTTACCTCTCTGTGCTTTTGCTTTATCATCTGTAAACTGGGACAATACTTATATAGTGCTTTGAACAAATCCTCTCACATAATAACTCTGTAGATGTTAGCTGCTATTATTGTAATTGTTGCTGTTGTTATTTTTACTATTTTACTTCCAGATGCCTCACTTTTCTCTGAGTCATCAGTTCATTTATTCTTTCATTCCTCTAACCAACATTTATTGAATTTGTACTTTGAACAAAGTACTTGCAAGATGCTGGGGTGTTATACATATCAGTGTAAGTAATATCAGACTGGTAGCAGAGATACTATGTAGCTCTAAATGGTATATATGAAGAAAAAGCTGAAATAAAGGAACCTGGGAGGATGTGAGAGGCAAAGAAGTCTGGGTAACTGGGAAAATAATGGTCTTTAACAAAAACATAGGAGTCAGAAGCAGGAAAACATTTGAAGGACAAGAGGTGATTAGGAGATTAGTTTTGTGGTGTGGGACAGATTAAATGGATGTCTAAACTTCAGAAAAATCAGAGTCATTGTAAACATCTCTGTGAACACCACTCCCAGCTCACTACCACATCGCTGCACATCTCCTCTCCCCAATCATTCATGTGCTTGTTCTTTTCCTAAAGAATATTTTTCGTGTGGAATTGTAGTGTCAAAGGGTATATGGTTAGATTTTATTTATTAGTAGTAGTAAATAAATAACACATATATTAGGATAAACATGCAGTTTAAATAATAATAGAACAAAAACTTATGTACATCTTAGCTTAAGAAATAGAAAATTGTCAAAGCAATTTTTGGCCTTTGCCTAATGATACACTACTCCACCACCCCCTATCCATGATTTACCCCTCACTCCTCACTGGCATAACCATTACCCTACAATTTTATTTACCATTTCCTGACTTTTCTTTATAATACAGTATCACATATATAGGGATCCCTATAAAAAAATGTTTATATTTGCATATTTTCAACTTTATATGGATAGAAATATATTGTCTGTGTATTCTATGACTTTTTTTCCATACAAATTTATGTTCCTGAGGTTCATCTAAGTTGATTTTTGTAGACATGGATCATTGATTTTTCATTCACTCCTGTTGTGTAGGCCATAATTTATCCATTCTCCATTTGAGTTTAATTTAAACTTTAAATTTTTTGCTATTATAAATATTACTGTTATGAGCCTTCTTATATGTGACTGCTGGTACACATATGCTGGAATTCATGTAGAGAATAAAACCAGGAATTTACTAGTTAATCCTATATTACTTTGTAAAGCGTTTGTTCCAATTTACGTTTCCAGCAGTTGTGTGTAAAAGTATCCGTTGTGCCACATTCAGAATTGACAGATTTTTAAAATCTTTGCTAGCCTGGTGGGTATGAAATATTATTTCCTTATAATTATGATCTTTATTTCATGATTACTGAAAAAAATTGAGCATCTTTTCATATTTATGGTAGCTATTTGGGTTTGCTCTTTTGCCTTTACAAGTCTTTTCCCCATTTGGGGGGAGATTGTCTTGTTCTTAATAATTAATAGGAATTCTGTGTATATATATATGTATATGTGTGTGTATATGTATTATATTTTAATGGGCTTGAATTTTTCAGTTTTTTCCTTATTAGTTTATATTTTTTATATTCTGTTTTAATATATACTCTGAGGTCATATAGATATTCCCAAATTGCCTTATAAAGATTTTAAAGATTTTCCTCTGATATTTAGGTGCATAATCCAACTGGAATTGATTTAGAGGATTATTTGAAGTAAGAATTAAATTTCTTTAATCTTGTTGAATAACAAAAGTCCCATACATTTATTGAATGAATAATTTCTCTTTGCCCATTATTCTGAATTAAACTTCTAAATATATATAGGTTTAGTATATCCATGGGTCTGATTTTGAGCTTTATTCCATTCCATTGGTGTATATTTTATTTCCTTATGTCAGCACCACATTGTCTTAATAAAAATACTTTATTATAAGACTGACTATTGTTAGGATAAGTCCCTATACCTTGTTTATATTCTTCAGAGTTACTTTTGTGCTCTTTGGCCTTCTAAATAAGGTTTAGGGTCACCTTGAGAAGATCCACCAGAAAACATAAAAAGCTGGTGGCTTTTTAAAAAAATTTAATTTTATTGTAGTAACATACAGAACATAAAAATTGCCATTTAACCATTTTTAAGTGTATAATTCAATGGCATTAATGACATTCACAATGTTGTGCTACTAGCACTACCATCCATTATCAAAACTTTTCCCTCTCCCCAAACAGAAGTTTTTTACCCGTTAAGTGAACAGTGAATAATGCTGTTATAAGCATTGGTGTACATGTAACCCATTCTCTCCTTCCTAAGCCCCTTGTAAACTCTAATCTACTTTCTGTTTTTTATAAATTTGCTTATTCTAGAGATTTCATATCAGTGAAATCATATAATATTTGACCTTTTGTGTCTGGCTTACTTCATTTAGCATAATGTTTTCAAGGTCCATCCATGTTATAGCAGTACTCCTTACCTATCTATGGCTGAAAATTACTCCATTTTATTTATAATACCACATTTGGTTTATCCATTCATCTGTTGGAACACTTGGGTTGTTTCCACTACTTGGTCCATGTGAATAATGCTGTTATAAGCATTGGTGTACATGTGACCATTCAAGTCCCTGTTTTCAATCCTTTTGGGCATATATCCAGGAGTAGAATTGTCAGATCATCTGGTAATTCTGTTTAACTTTGGGAAGAAGCAAAAAACTGTTTTCCACAGTGACTGCAATTATTTTCCATTCCCACCAGCAATACACAAAGGTTCCAGTTTCTCCATATCCTCACCAGCACGTGTTATTTTCCATTTTAAAAATATCCATCCTCCTGAGGGTGAAATAGTATCTCATTGTGGATTTGATTTGCATTTTCTGAATGACTAATGATGTTGAGCATTTTTTTGTGTTTATTGGCCATTAATATTTTTTTTTTGGAGAAATATCTATTAAAGCCCGTGGGCCATTAAAATTTTTTTTCTCTTTTCATTGTGTTGTAGGAGTTCATGTATCTGGTATACCTTTACCAGATATATAATTTGCAACTATTTTTCCCATTCTGTAGGTTATCTTTTCACTTTCTTGCTAATGTTCTTTTTTAAAAAACAAATCAATTTTATTGATACGTTTTAATAAAGCACAAATCCATCCAAAGTATACAATCAGTGGTATTTGTTATAATCACATAGTTGTGCATTCATCACTTCAATCATTTTTTTTATATTCTCCTTTTTTAAATTATTATTGTTTTTCCTTTTTGTCTACATTCTCCCTCCCCGCCCCCCGCCAGCCCCAGAATGGCTCCCTTGTCTGTTTGCTCATTGTCTGCTTGCTGTGTCTACGAGTTGTGTCCACTCGTTATCTGCTTGTCTTCTTTATGAATCTGGGACCTCCCTTGTGGGTGGCGGGTGCCCAATGACTTGAGCCACATCTGCTCCCTGCTTGTTGCATCAGCTCATTGCATCAGCTCATTACATCAGCTCATCTTCTTTAGGAGGCACCAGGAACCGAACCCGGGACCTCCCATGTGGGAAGCGGGTGCCCAACTGCTTGAGTCACATCTACTCCCACTTCAATAATTTTTAAAGTATTTTCATTATTCTAGTAATAATAATAATAATAAACAAAAAACGAACAACCAACCAAAACTCATCAACTCTCAATCTCTCTATGCTTCCCCTGCCATACATAGATGCTATTCTGTTTTCTTCTCTCTAGTATATTTATATTTTGTAAAAACAATTTTCTATATGCAATATCACCAATATCCATGTTTCATGTGAGTTTTCACTATGTTATACAGTCCCGTGTTAAATTTTTTAGCTTTCCTTCTAGTGATATATATGACTTTAGATTTTCCCTTTCAACCACTGTCATACCCATATAATAGCTCTACTAGTTACAAACACTATGATGTGCTTTTACCATTTCTATTCATTTCCAAAGATTTACCTTTTTTTAAACCAATTCTGCACAGATTAACCCTCCGCTTTCCATTCTCTTCCCTCATTCTATTTTCTGGTGATCTATATTCTAATTATTAACTCCATGAGTTTACATAATATTTACTCATAATTGCGCAGTCATACTGTATTTGTCCTTTGATGTCTGGCTTGCTTCACTCAACATAATGTCTTCCAGGTTCATCCATATTGTTATATGCTTCAAGACTTCATTTCTTCTTACAGCTGCATAATATTCCATCGTGTGTATACACCACAATTTGTTTATCCATTCATCAGTTGATGGACACCTGGGTTGTTTCCAGCTTCTGACAATTGTGAATAATGCTGCTATGAAATTCGCTGTGCAGATGTCTATTCAGTCACTGATCTCAGTTCTTCTGGGTATATACCTAGTAATGGTATTGCCAGGTCACATGGCAAGTCTATATTCAACTTCCTTAGGAACTGTGAAACAGTCCTCCACAGTGGCTGTACCATTCTACATTCCCACCAATAGTGAATAAGCGTTCCTATCTCTCCAGATCCTCTCCAATGTTTACAGTTTTCCAACTTTTTAGTAGTGACCAGTCTCATAGGTGTGAAATGATATTTCATTGTAGTTTTGATTTGCATTTCCCTGTTAGTGATGTTGAACACTTTTTTATGTATTTCTTTGCCATTTGTATTTCTTCTTTGGACAATTGTCTTTTCAAGTCTTTTACCCATTTTTCAACTGAGTAGTTTGTCTTTTTCCTTTTAAGTTGTATGATCTCTTTGTATATCATGGATATTAAACCCTTATCGCATATGTAATTGCCAATTATTTTCTCCCATTGAGTTGGTTGCCTTTTCACTCTTTTGACAAAGTCCTTTGAGGTGCAAAAGTGTTTAATTTTGAGGAGGTCCCAAATATCTTTTTTCTTTTGTGACCTGTGCTTTGGGTGTAAGGTTTAAGAAACTACCACCTACAAGAAGATCTTGAAGATGTTTTCTTTCATTTTCTTCTAGGAGTTTTATGGTTGTTGCTTTTATATTTAGGTCCCTGATCCATTTTGAGTTAAGTTTTGTATAAGGTGTGAGATAGGGCTCCTCGTTCTTTCTTTTGGATATGGATATCCAGTTCTCCCAGCACCATTTGTTGAAAAGACTGTTCTGGCCCAGCTGGGAAGCCTTGAGAGCCTTGTCAAAAATAACTTGATTGTACATGTGTGGGTCCATTTCTGAGTTCTTGATTCAGTTCCATTGGTCAATCTGTCTATCTTTATTTAGTACCATGCTGTTTTTACCACTGTAGATAAGTAATATGCTTTAAAGTCAGGAAGTGAGAGTCCTTCAACTTTGTTCTTCTTTTTAAAGACATTTTTGACTATTTGGGGCCCCTTACCCTTCCAAGTAAATTTGATGATTGGCTTTACCATTTCTGAAAAAAAAAGGCTATTGGGATTTTTATTGGGATTGCATTGAATCTGTAAATCAGTTTGGGTAGAATTGACATCTTAATGATATTTAGTCTTCCAATCCATGAACATGGAATGTCCTTCCATTTCTTTAAGTCTTCTTCGGTGTCTTTTAGCAATGTTTTGTAGTTTTCTGAATACAGGTCCTTTATGTGCTTGGTTAAGTTTATTCCTAAATATTTGATTCTTTTAGTCACTATTATAATTAGATTTTTTTTTCTAATTTACTCCTTAGATTGCACATCAGTAGTGTATAGAAATGCTATTGATTTTTGCATATTAATCTTGTATCCCGCCACTTTGCTGAACTGGTCTATTAGTTCTAGTAGCTTTGTTGTGGATTTTTCTGAAGATGCTAGATATAGGATCATATCATAAGCGAATAGTGCAAGTTTTTCTTCTTTCTTTCCTATATGGGTGCCTTTTATTTCTTTAGCTAACCTTATTGCTCTAGCTGGAACTTCTAGCACAATGTTGAATAACAGGGGTGACAGTGGGCATCCTTCTCTTGTTCCTGATCTCAGCAGAAAAGCGTTCAGTCTTTTGCTGTTGAGTACAATGCTAGCTGTAGGTTTTTCATATATGTACTTTACCATATTGAGAAAGCTTCCTTTGATTTTTATCTTTTGGAGTGTTTTTTTTTTTATCAGGAAAAGATGCTGTACTTTGTCAAATGCCTTTTCTGCATCAATTGAGATGATCGTGTGATTTTTCTTCTTCAATTTATCAATGTGGTTTATTACATTAATTGATTTTCTTATGTTGAATCACCCTTGCATATTTGGGATAAAACCCACTTGATCATGGTATGTAATTCTTTTAATGTGCTTTTGGATTCTGTTTGCAAGTATTTTGTTGAGGATTTATGCATCTATATTCATTAGAGAAATTGGTCTGTAATTTTCATATTTTTGTAGTATCTTTCTCTAGTTTTGGTTTTAGTGTAATGCTGGCTTCATGGAATGAGTTTGGTCACATTCTTTCCTATTCAATTTTTTGGAAGAGCTTGAGCAAGATTGGTATTAGATTGTCTTTGAATGCTTGATAGAATTCACCTGTGAAGCTATCTGGTCCAGGGCTTTTCATCTTTGGGAGGTTTTTTGTTGCTGTAAAGCGGGTTACTCGGCGAAGGGTACCGTGATATAAGAAAGACAAGAGAAAGCTGGGGTCAGGGGGCTAGCAGAACGTACATTCCCTTTCACCTTCAGCCAAGCTAGCCCCGAAGCACAGACAGCCCAGCGCTTTTATTAGCAGAGTACTCTTAGATATCACTTGGGAGTTTATTGCAGGCAAAATTCATACCTGTTGTCTATCTTTTCCTTGAGTCTTGGCGCCAGCAAGAGTTCAAACTGCTCTCAAGGTTTTCCTTTTGAGCAAGTGTCTGGCGTTCCAGACACTCTGTCTTTGTTCTCAAGCCAGAATTCCACGTCTCAAGGATTCTTCCCCACATCTCCGCCTTTTCTTTTTGTTCGATTAGTAATGACTAATGTGCTCAAAATATCCAGTTGTTTCTTTGTGCTATTTATTTCTTTTCCGATGCACCTTCTGCAGACTGAAAGAAGGAATATACATATTAAGATTATAATTATTTCTCCAGCAATCATTTGGAAATGGTGACTATTCCACCAGTTCAATGGATTTAATGATTTTAATTTGTCATTAATTTCTTCCCAAAATTCCAGTCCGGGAATGATTTCTAATCTATTTTGAGACATTTCTAAGGCTTTCTTTTGTAATTCTAAAATGTTAAGACTAAGATTATGAGTATGTCCCAGGATATGGTTTCTGGTTTGATTCCAGCTGTATTGACTTTTGTTATAAAATAAAGGAGTTATACAATAGGATTATTCATTCCAATCATATTTAAACCCTCTTAATAGATTTAAATTATAGCTGCTATCCCCTAATCCTACAACTGTGTTTTCTAAATTGAGGCTAGTATCCCAAGGTTGGGGGGAAAATCTTCCCTTATAATTCCAGTTAAACAGTTGTGAGGTGATGACTAGATGAGCCTGGCTCCAAAATGCTGGTTTTTCTTTGGTTGTATGTATAGTTTCACTTGTACCCACTTTAGACCACGTTACACTTGTATTTTGAGGTCTCGAGGCTCCCACAGGGGCTCAATCCTTTACAATTCCGTAGGAATCATTAAAAAGTGTAACTCCCTTCATTCCTTTACAAGTGCTCCATTTGCCTTGTACCTCCTACCATTCTGTGGGACTACTGTGATTAATCATTAATTTAGGATTATAAGGGAAAGATGGAAAAGTTACCATGTAAATGGAGGTTTCATTTTTTGTCCAGTTTGTTGTTAGTTCAACCTAACTACAGTTCTGTGGAGTAATGCAGTCAGGCATGGGTCCAATACAAAGAGGGTGTTTTTGAAATGGCAATGACAAATTTATTTGTTTGCCTTCTTCCTCAGGGTGTAAAGGTAACTATAAATCAACAGGCCCCGGGAAGTCAAATAAATTATATTATATATATATATATATATAGGATACAATTCATCTGCCCATGTTAATAATTCATGGAGTGGGGGATTAGATATATATGCCCAATATGTGTAATTATGATGTGGTATAGCACTTACAGTAGTGGAAACCAAGGCCATCATGGCTAAGAACAAAGCAGTTCCACTTATAGGAGTATTGGTATTATGTAAAATTTTTTCAGCCAGAATTCCACATCTCAAGGATTCTTCCCCACAGTTTTTGATGACTGTTTCAATCTCTTCACTTGTGAATGGTTTGATGAGGTCTTCTATTTCTTCTACGGTCAGTGTAGGTGGTTTGTGTATTTCTAGGAATTTGTCTATCTCGTCTATATTGTCTAGATTTTTGGCATACAGTTGTTTGTAGTATCCTCTTATAAGCTCTCTTATTTCTGTAGGGTCAGTGGTAATGTCCCCTCTCTTATTTCTGGTTTTATTTATTTGTGTCTTCTCTCTTTTTTTCTTTGTCAGTCTAGCTAAGGGTTTGTCAATTTTGTTGATCTCAAAGAACCAACTTTTGGTTTTGTTGATTCTCTCTATTGTTCTTGATTTCATTTAGCTCTGCTCTGATCTTTACTATTTCTTTCCTTCGGCTTGGTTTGGGATTAGTTTGGTATTCTTTTTCTAGTTACCCCAGGTGTGCAGTTAGATCTTCAATTTTAGCTCTTCTTTTTAAATGTAAGCA